>JAMKCH010025009.1:0-123707 GCA_023653785.1 Ophioderma brevispina | reverse complement strand
TCCTTATGGGCTGCATGTACTCCTAAAACATGCATAATTGCGGCTGTCAGGCAAGTGTGAGATAAAAATTATCTAATGAAACTCACATATGGGCAGTCTTTACACACATTGAGAGTGTTCCGAAACCCTTAGGGCTGCATGTACTCCGAAAACATGCATAATTGCGGCTGTCAGGCAAGTGTGGAGATAAAATTATTCTCATGTTACTCACATTGGGCAGTTTTAACAACACATGAGATTGTTCCGAAAGCATTGGGCTGCATGTCGAAAACATTCATAATTGCGGCTGTCAGGCAAGTTGTGAGATAAAAATTATCTCATGAAACTCACATATGGGCGGTTTTTACACACATTGAGAGTGTTCGAAGCCTTAGGGCTGGCATGTACTCCTAAACAGCATAATTGCGGCTTCAGGCAAGTGTGAGATAAAAATTATCTCATGAAACCACATCATGGGCGTTTTTAGGGGGGGGGGGGAGAGGGGGGGAGTGGGGGAGAACTTGATAGTGTTGTTTTCCCCCTTGAGGTGTTCCGATTGCTGCACGTCTACAAACATGCATCTTGGGGCCTGTCAGGCAAGGTGTGAGATAAAAATTATCTCATGAAACTCACATATGGGCATTTTTTACAACACATTAGAGTGTTTCCGAAAGCCTTAGGGCTGCATGTAACTCCTAACACTGCAATAATTGCGGCTGTCAGGCAATTTGAGATGTAAAAATTATCCATGAACCTCACAATGGGTCAGTTTTACAACCCATTGAGAGTGTTCCGAAAGCCTAAACATGGATTTTTGTTAAAATGGACTTTCATTTTGTCCATTTTCTGCTACAGATTGAAGTAAAACATTGATTATTGGGTTGAAAAAGCAGTTGTGATTAATGTTTGTGGTTTAGTATTGTGGTTAAAATTTCAATGGATTTTTTTTTCTAAAAAAAATGAATACGCCACTAGCTACCCCTGTAAAGTTGATCATGTTTGCACTGATGCAATTAGGTCCACCTACCCCCTCCCCCCCCATTCCCCTGTTGGAGCCATACCTGAATATATTGGGATTTGCTCCTCTGCCTGGAATGCTTTGGTTTAAGGAAGTGACAGTGATGATACTAAAAGACGAAACAATTTTGAAATTTGTCAATTTATTGTTTTCATTTTAAATTTAAAAACGCCCTTCCTCCACAACATGTGAACTGTAATTCCAACCATGGCAGAGGTCATACTCCATATTGAATACAATGCTTTTATCTGTAACCTTATTGCTAATTGTATGCATAAGTGCACTATCATTCCAGGGGCCCAGTTATTATGACCTGCTAGTTTAACTGTATGAATATATGACTGATCCTTATTCTGGTATCATGACTCATACCTGAATGCATAGCTCATCTTAAAAATTACACAAATAAAAAATATCAGTGAAAGCTTTTGAACTGTGGCCATGGAGTTTAGACTAGTGTATAAGCGTCAAAGTTTATGATGAAGTGTGAAGGCTGCTAGAAAACTGTGCTATTTGATTGATAGGACATTTGAAATCCCCAATTGCTAGGCCGCGTAAAACTTAAAAGGCCAGTTAATTTGGCAGTAAAAAAAATACTAAATTTATTGAAATCTCAAATAATTCATACTTCAGCAATGTTGAAAGTCAGCCAGTAAGGAACTTTGTTGGCCACACACCCTGGTGGGGGCAATCAACTTTGGTTTGGGTAGGGTTGCGGTGTGAAGCTCCAGACTTGGGAGCTTGTGAATAAAATTTTAGCAAGACAGGTTTTCGGAAATAATATGGACTTTGGAAATTAATTTTGGGCTAAATTTGACGGTGTTTAGGGCTATAGAACTGCAAAATTGCACGGGACGACAACATCGCGTCATGAAACGGACGGTATGGGTGTACGGCTGTACGCTTCACACCTTGGGGTATTTGGTGACAGCTAGAGAAGGTGCAAAATTAGGGTCTTTGGGTGAGAGGTAGCCAAATTGCCGGTGTGACAAGCAACTATAGTCCGGCGGGAGCCATAGTCCGGCTCCATAGACGATAACGGAATAAAGCGTGAAACTAAGTTTTGCGTGAAGATTCCCAAATTGATTGCCTTTCCCTTATCGTTTGTAGCCGGACTGTGAGTACGCAGGACATAATTACTTCACCCCGGCATGAATTCAGTATTCTGCCGCACAATCCTTTCCAGGCAGTTATTCATCTACTAGGCTGCCGAATTCATAGGGCGGTGGCACAATACTAATTTCTTTCCAAAGTCCACTTTCCATAGCATAGGATTATTTGTGCAATTATTTGCAAAATTTTCACACCCAAATGGGGGTCTGGTTTGAAATTCAAATTTGCAATCTTCAAAAAGTCATGAAATTAGAGCTTCTCGTAAAAAATGTTCCCTTTTTCAAAGGATAGGGTCTTTGGTGATAGTGATAATTTGAATTTTTTAAAGCTATAAAATATTTTACGTATATCGTGAATCTTACGACTATAAGCCCACTGAGCATGCTAGGGACCACAATCACGGATGTCCTTGTTTGGCCACCTGTGACGTCATTGACCAGCTAACTCACTGACGGAATAAAGCTTGTTAATGCAAAAACCATAATAATGCACACGTGTATGCTGGTCACCGTGACGTCACAGCGGGCGAATATTGCCAAAATCGGGAAATGTCTTGTTTGGTTACCTGTGACGTCATTGACACCTAACTCACTGACGAATAAACGTCGTTAACGCATAACGGATAAGCTCACATGTTGCGTCAACCGTGACGTCCGGCGGGCGAAACAAGATATTGGCCAAATCACGAGGAACGCCACTCCTCCCAACATTCAATCAGTCCCTTTTTAAATCCGGAAAGAGTGCCATATGGGTGGCCCCTCCCCTACGACTGCCTGCAGCCTTGACGCAATCAAACCACAGGACCTGCCGATATATTTGCATGATTACTCTTGCCCTAGTGTGCTCTCATCTTCAAAGTACAATGCGTTTTCGTCCAAAATTGCATTGGACGGGTGGGGTTAATATTAATACTAACTTGCCAAGCCATGTTTAATGACTATTTCACCACCTTTCAATATCTTCAACTTCACGTTCGATCGGCGGCACTTGAGCAGCTAGCAGTTCACTGACAACACTGTTTGACACCCTGAGAATTTGACCCAAACTTATGCTTCTAGAACAGAAGGTACGGACCTAGTGTCCTGGAACATACATAATCTGGAGAAATATTCTAAGCCCAACTTTGAATGCACATGCATGCTCCGGAGCATGGCGTAGTTGACAAACAGTTTCTCCACTGCTCCGACCACCTTTCTATATGTTCCTGGAGCATTGTGCATTCAAATATTCTCCAGGAGCATATTATGACAGGACTTTTCCAAAGATTAATTTATGCTCCAGGACATTATGGTCTGGATGATCACAGTGGCGTAGCCCGGGTGGGGGCAAAGGTGGCCGAGTGCCCCCCTCTGAAACTATTTTGAGGCGAAATCGGGAAATGAAACCTGATATTTAACGTTATTTAAATCAGCCCTTTTTCGATTCTTTTGCCCTGCGACCGGGACTTTTTGCTTTGTGATCGGGACATGTTGTTGCCCCTACCTGGAAATTGCCCCCTCAGAAACCACCCAGGGCTGGCTACCTCGCCTGCGGGGGGACAGAAACCTTTTGACGAGCGCATACTTCCTGGTTCCCTGCGTATTTACTGCGAAAAAAAACGGCACTTTCCTCTGATTGCCACCAGAAGTGATCTCTGTTGCTGGGTCCCCGTCCGACCACACGCCATATTCGCTGATAGCTTCGCCCCTTTTTAAAACCAGGAAGTACGGGTCACATCAAAGGTTTCTGTCCGGAGTAATAAGTATGGTCCTGGACTCATATGCTCTGGAGCATAATTTCGGGGGGCCAAAATCTCAAAGATGCACACTATCGTTGAACAGACCAGCCTGAGTGAAAGAGCAATGTAGTTCCCCTAACGATTTTGGTTTGTACAAATAACCAAATCTGTCGCTTTTCCTTATTATATTCATGCAGAAATTCACAGCTTTCAATCGACACTAATTTTAACTTTCTAATTCCAAATAGTTTACAAATACGCCTAAAAAATATGGCCCATTTTTTTAAAAAAGCTTAAAAGGAGTACTTCGTATTACGCAGATTTTGCCGGAACTATTAGGCTGTGGGCGCCCCCTTACTTGATGTGAATAGACCAGGGGGGGGGGGGGGTAGGACATGCCAACCTACACAGCAACAGGGGCGAATTCAAACGCCTCACTTTCCGGGTCTAGTGGGGGAAACACTGTCAATGTGTGGAAAACTGCCCACATGGTGCGTTTTGGGGTTAATCCACTAACCGCCGAAAGATTTTGAGTCAATAATTTTTCCAAATTAACCATAAAAATTTTACTAAGATGTAAGACGCACAAGGGTTTAAGAGGAGATTGTGTTATATAACTGACACAGATACTGCTATAGTAAAAATGCATGTAACATTCCCAAATTACCGTTTGGAAATCCCCAATGCCCAATCAAGCAGTCCTGTCCTAAACCCTACCTCCCCTCCCTCCACTATGAAGCTGTGGTGCTGCTCTATGTGGCAGTATTTAATTTTATTGTAACCAATGCAATTCCTCATGCCCAGACCAGAAATTATACCCTGGGGCCCCGCCCCCCCCCCCCAATCACAGCAGAACATTGAGTAAGGCCTATTGTTATGTGCAATTAATCACCAGCGTCAAAACATCTGTACACACAACCTGCATGCATGCATACACCACAACAACCATTAACATAACACCACATCTCCTTCTATACCACTTCCTCAACTTGTTTTAGTGCACACATGACAAAAGTTGATCCCATTTCCAATTTCAAGATCAAATTGCAACTCAAGTTCAATGGACTTAATTTTGTCCATAATTAAAAAACGCCATGTTTTAGGAAATTATTTTATATTTATCTCCTCATGCTTGTTTATTGAAAGATTAGGGTTTGAGCGAGAATTAAATAACCATTAAAATGTGTTCATATCAATATGATCGAAAGCTCCAGCTTATGTCCTTCCCAATTAATCCCAAAAAACTCTCATAGAGTATTAGCAAACTGAAATATTTCAACTGTTTTGATAACAGGTTTCTTTAGGACTGACTTCATACAGACAATGAGGGAAAACATTGTAATAACAGTTCTTTCAGAAGGGAAAGCTAAATTGGAACTTGTAGCTGATGTAGTTAACAAAACTATACACTTGAAAACTATGCTTTGTTTGTAGTGTCCTGTCGTAATATATATGAAATCTTTCTATAAGGACTTCTAAGAAAGCTCATCCTTTTGGTAGCATTTCAATCAACTGGATTATGGTTTCATGCATGACTGAACACGTGGCAATTAATGTGGAGGAGGCAATGCACATCGATAACAGTGGCGTAGCAAAATCGCCCTAAATTGGACAATTTTAGGGCACAAAGACGTCCTCAAGCCTCCCGTCAAATTACAACCTGGCTATGCCCCTTATAACTGCCTCTGTAACAAAATGTTTATCCATTACTTCCTCGCACCTGTATCAGACTTAAAAGATTGAAGTGTTTTTGTGTCGCTGCCGGCAGGAAGACATATAATAGTGATTCCGCTGTCCACTGTTGTTTGTCTGTTGTTGTGTCGTGTTGATGACTTGATATATCTGTTGTGTTGTAGTTGTTGAGAACAGGGTTAAGCGCCCTCGTGTATTCGTGTGATAATTGTGGAAATGTTTGCTTTCCAGGAGCTGAGGCTAAAAACGTCTCAAAATGACATGTCCCGAACGGTCATATCGCTTATTGCCAACTTCAAAAATGGTGCAGCGAGCTTAGTGCAGTTACCAGCAGGGGTGTCCAACCCTTTGACACAGGGGCCGCAAACATTGGGGGTCTCAGTTTTGTTTAATGACGTGCCTACAAAAGCCTGGAATTAGGACCCATATCGTATACCAATATTTGCCGAAAATGGACCAATATCTAATCCAGAGATGCAGATTTTGGGTCACATTTACCAAATTTTCCATTTTTTGTTGACCTTTTACCAAATTTGGTTGGGGGGAAAAACTAATTTTTCCTCTCCAAATTTTCAGAAAATGTTTGTTCCAAATTGATGTAAAATGTTACTAATTTGTCCAACAATGTTTAAAGTTGGTTTTCAGATTTGAAGAAATTGAACTAATTCAAATGAACATCTTTTTAATCTATTAAGAAAGGACATCGGCCCGGAATAAGGAATGAAGGACAAAAACCCTCTAAGTTTTTTCAGGAAAACGGATGAACTTGAAACGTTAATTGCATAATAAAGCCACATGCTCAAAGTTTCCTTTTGCTGGTTTTCAAAAACCCACTTTACATATTTCCCTAAAAGTTGCTTTTATGTAGAATTATAATACAGGCTTCAATGGGTAATTGAATTATTTCAAAATATAACCCCTTCCCCCCCAGAACCAAAATGCCGCTTTGTAATGATGTGCGCTGTATTATTTCGCAACATATATGTGAGTGGCATTCTGGTTCTTGGGGGGAAAGGACCTTATTTTTGGCAATGTTTGTTTTCTGGGGGGTCTGAACACTGAGGTGTAATTGCTCAAAACAACACCAACAACCTATTACATACACTACAACTTGGTCAACATGCTAATCTACCAATAAGGGCTCAGTTTCAGTAGCCTTGGAAGAAGCGCATATTAACAACAGCTGACCATGCGTGTTCTGGGTACATAAATCATAACTAAACACAGGTGTGGTGTGACAATCTATGATGAATGAAAGCTCTTAAAACTGCGCCATGGGTTGAGATATGTTTAACTTAATCATGATTATATAATAGTGCATTCATGGGCCATGCTTTGGCCATTGTATTGTTTCAGAGTCTGCTCGATGTGAAGACGGAATTTAAAATCCAATCGTAGCAAGCATCACTGAATAGATATTGGGTTATTGGTTATAAAGGTCTGCTTAGTAGTCTCTTTATACCTAATGAAGGACATAAGGTCTATCTTGGCATCATTACAAGCTTTTCGTAACAAGAGGCAGCTATGCAACAATCTTCCTGTTTCTCCATTATAGAATAATGGTCCATAGAAATGGATCATGCCTCTAAGCTTTTGCTTTTCCAGAGCGCATACCCCTGAAGTTTATCAGATTTTTATCATTTTTTCTTGATCCAAGTGTATTTGGGATAAAAACACCCTGCGTACATTATAAAGTAGTTGTCCAAACACCAACACCAATTGATGGTAAAATAATAACATGAATGATTATAGAGGGCCTCCTCTGTCCTTATCCGGCGATGTCCTTTATAATGCTTTTAAATACTTTCTGGAAGTCACCCTCGCGGGCGCATGAGAGCCCTTAGCGGGCCGCAGGTTGGACACCCCTGAGTTAACCATTAACTCTATGTCTAAGGTGGCCATCGCAAGAGTACAAAGTTACCTTTGATTTTATTGTTGTACACACCAAACCTTTCAAACAAAAAAGGGGGGCCTTGCCCATATCAAATTTGTCGCCGTAAATATTACTTTTCACCATATCTCGGTCTGTCAGACCCATAGAGACATGATATAGGTGCCTAAACCTATGTTTTTAGCGTCAACAAACATAAGACCAATACAATTAAAGTGGTTCCTTCGTTTGGGGCAGCCATGAATTACAAAATGGCCACCATTCGAAATCGCGGCTGTTCATATAACAGTCATCAAAACACACAGTCATAGACGCTTGATGTTAGGTTATACTCATGCAATGATTTGTGTATAATAATACAGCGGTTCATTTGGTTAAGTTACCATCTAACCTTTAAATCTACAATGGCATCAAAAATGGCAACCAAACCTTACGGGTGTAGGGACTAGGTCAATCTATACCAAAACAGGAAGGGCCCGAGTCCAACATCTTGGCGTTTGCTATGACTTTGCTTAGGGAAAGCTTTTGTAATTTCTAAGATGTGGTCACAAAAAAAAAACCAACATACGGTATTTTAATTTCCTTCTCGTATTGGCTCGTCAAAGTTTATAACTTTAAGTAAAATTCGGTCATTTTTGTTGACAACAAAATGAAGTACCATATCAAGCGTATTAGCTCAGCAACTAGTCACCAAATGGGTATAACCCGAGAAATTTGGATGTTACTCCTTGTACTTTCTCGGTGAAGTCTATGTTCACGTTGGCAATCCCTATATACACACAAACATGGTCACATCCTTAATTTTAGTAGCAACTCGGCTCACTTGCAAATATTGTTCAGAACTGTCTTGTCCATCTATATATGTGGTATTCGGATCATCACATTTGTCATGTGCTCTGTTTGGTATGTTAACCACTTTCTATATGAAGGTTGTAAAACCTCACGCGATTTTCGCAATCTTGACATTGATCAGACTCGCTTTTCTTGGTATAGGGTGAGTAAAAAAACTTGACCCTGATTATGTCCGCCATTTTGAATTTTTAAGTAACATATATCTAACATATGTGATATCATCTGAAAGCTTAGTTTATTGTCTTTAAGTTGCTGTAAAGATCATTCACATCGGTTAGGTATAGACAGAGCTACAGTCGTTTGAATCAAGTAGTCGGTTTTCCGCTCTGTCCACGGATTCACATTAAAATGAACGGCGTTCAGCAAAGGAAATCAGTGTCCAGAAGAAAATCGGGCTATTTATTGACTGCAGAATAAATGTGACGCTATTTAAGCCCACAAAATGCAGTAAAAATTTACCGTCGATGCCCTCTTAACGTTTCTACGTCCTCATCACTCATCATTTGAAAAATAAAGTAACTTGATACATGTATCAGTGTCTGGAGGAGTTGAATGAATCATACCATATAGCTCCACATGAAGGAACAGACATCGGCGACACCCTTTTGAGATTTAAAGTATTGTCTATATCTGTAGACCAAAATATGCCACATCTTGAAAAAGTGTAACCAATAAAACTAACCATTATCATTGGCTTTCACACCTCTAACATATCTCTTTATTTGATATAAACAATGACATCCCCTTATCATTTTGGGGAGTCATTTGCTTAGTTGGCCGCCGTGCATTCAAATGGGAATCCGTGGATAGGGGGAAAAGCTGACTACTTGATTCAAAAGACTGTAGCTTGGCCTATACTTAACCGATTGGAATTATCTTTGCAGCAAATCAAAGATAATAAAATAGGCTTTCCGATGATACCACATATGTTGGATATTTTTTATTTTAAAATTCAAAATGGCGGACACAATCTGGGTCAAGTTTGTTTTGACTCACCCTGTATAATGGTAATATTCACTAGGAGAGGCGGGTTCGAAGGCGTCTTGAGCGTAGATGACGCAAATCACATTCTGATGAAGATTATAATTCGCTTATTGTTCAGAAAGACAAACTCGGTAAATTCATTGTTGATGCTAAACCTGACCTCTGACCAATTTCTTTGTTGTACTAGGGACATTTTCATAACATTAAAAATTCTTTTGAATTCATCTTCAAGGGCTTTGGCCAGCGCTAACAGACGCCGATCTTGCCAATGATTTCCTGATTTTCTTTGTTGATAAGGTTGAAAAGACTACGTACAATGTGACTGCCAGTGTTTTCTTCAGGCAGTAGGGATTGCAAATGCTATGCTAGGTTTTAAATTAAGTTGCTGAAATTATTGGCAAAATGTCCAACAAGGCTTGTACTATGGACACACTTCCTTCATGGCTTATTAAACAGAACTTGAAACGTCTATTACCTATATATTATCACCAGTATAGTAAAGAGTTCTCTTTTGACTGGCATATTTCCTCACACTCCTCACATTCTATCATAAACTCGTGGAAGTGATTTCAGTAAGGGTCCTTTTCATTATGTCAAATTTTTGTTCATGCCATTATGTCCCTTTAAGAGATATATGTCAGTTGCCAATATCAAATTCATTGTCAAATTTATTGAGAAGGCCGCATCATGTCATGTATATAATACAGCATGTTGGTGATCATGTTTTAGGTTTGGTCACTGAGATTTTAGGGAGAAGTAATCCAAAGTCATAACTTACTTGAGATGTATAAGCCCCTTTGTTTTTATTATTATTGTTCTTGTTATTTTGTTATTATTATCATTGTCATTATTATTAATATTATTATAACACTTCTTTTTTCAGTTCCTGAAGAATGAAAACATGCTGTCTGATTTGGAATGACAAGACTAATCAACTCCGTGATGCTGATAATTAAACAAAAATGTAAATTAATTTCTGCAACCAAATCGGTTGCACTCTTCAAAATAGTTCACTAGTGCCGTAGTTTTTTAATTGCATGTAATTTGGCATTTATTGCAGTTATTCACAACACCCGTTATGAATTATAATATTTAATGATTATCGTTGATGTCCTGACCATGTGTAAAAGGTGCAAAAAATTGGGATAAGTGGACTTGTATGTCAATGAAATCCGACATCACTTTCTTTTAAAGTGGGGTCTCACAAAAAAGTATATTGAGGTCATATGTAAGCACATGCTTTATGCAATCATATCCACATCCTTAAAAATCAGAAATAGTTTAGATTTTCAACCAAAATCTGAAATTTCATCATGATTACAAGAATTTAAAGGTGCATTTCGTGATTCCAGCACCTTCCATTTTATTCATTGTTCACAAGATATCCTTGAGAAAAGCTTTTTCCCAAAATTTGAGTTGATCCCGATCTTGCGTTTTTGTGTTATGAGCAATTGGTTGTTTCCCACGGTTCCATAGACCGCTGTGCTGTAATTTCTGTCCGTTTACGGACAGAAAATACAAAATTGTGAATTTCTTACAGAAACGACCGAATTTGCACGTAAGATTAGGTACACGTGGATTACTAAGGCTGACGGTTTAGATGATATAAAAATCTCAACTTTTTTTGTAAGTCGGGGGGACGAGGTTGTGGATCACGAAATGCCCCTTTAACTAACCTGGGCCAAATATTTTGATGCTAACTAATTTTCACCAACAAATAAAGCTTGGTCAGTATTATATAATAATAATAATAGTAATAATAATGAGATTTATATAGCGCCTTTTACACAAGTAGACAAAGCGCTGTTGCCTATTATTTACGCTCCATTCAGTAATCGCACAATCATTTTCGCTTGTCACCTGCCAAGCGCACAACTATCAGCACTTAGATTGTAATATTCCTCATAACAGCTCCCCAGATTTCGTTTGGGTCGAGAGGCATAGGGCTTAAGTGCTCTTGACCCAGGGACACAAACACGTTTTAACGGTCTAATGATCACGAGTCCTGCGCTTTGTGCTCGCTATAACTTTGTGCAATTGATCTAACTGGTTCAGTGATTTCCATTCATCCTCTAGTTCCACTCTGCTCGAATCAATAATATATTGTGATGTCAATGCCCTGGTGAATGATAGCAGAGACACCATTTCCTTTAAAATTGCAAATAAAATTAACTGCAACAAAGCTAGCTTTCGATTTTAGTGCAAATTACATAATATTCAAACTTCCATTGAATTTTTAGGCATGTGGATTTGATGGCATGAAGTATGTGCTTGTATATGGCCTTAATATAATTTATTGGGAGACCTCAATTTAAGAGACCGCGGCGATCAATATACGCGCTCTTATACATAGCCCCTCGTTTTGTTCACATCAAAAACGATTACTCTTATAAAAACGCAATCGACCTTGGAGGCCATGCAAAAATGTTGCGCACCAATCACTGATCTCTACACACTGGATGGGCTGTCGCCGCTTGAACGTGAGAAATCGGAAGTTGCACGGCGGCCCTTTGCTCTACCAGAACCCGATCGTGCACGTACAAAAGGATCAGGGAAACTACGAAAAAAGGGACAGAATTAACCGATTAATCGCGCGTATTTCAAGGTTTGTCAATTATTGAGTTTGATTTTCGAGTATGGACGGGTATGTTCGAACAAAATAAGATTCAAAATGTTTTAAAAAGTCTTTAAAATGCCATATTCAGGTTTTCAGCTCACAGACACGATAATTCACGCAGTACCCATGGTAACTGAGTAAGGGGCTTTGACTATAGTAGCACAGATTATATTAAGATATTCTAATTCTCCTTCAAGATTTTTTCCGCTTTAACCATTCTCCCCTCTGAGCCCGCAATTGACTTGTTACGCTCCCATAGTGATGGATGGGGAGGGGGTACCCTTTGGGGGTTGGGGAGAGAAGTAGACCACGCCTAGTATGCACGGGAATACCACAGACACTGATTTTGGTACCAATGGATCGCATCATCCTACTCTTTTCAGTGATAGCAAAATGAGTCAATATGCTCAGCATTAGGCCTACTCCAAGTGAGGTGTTGTAATATCACCAAAAACATGAAAAATTTAGGAGTATCTAATTTCATGCGGTTTGGGCTTTACATGATGGGAAATGACTGTTTTTTTAACACCGAGCGTTTAGTGGTTTTGAGTAAAATTGAAACTATAACTTTCAACCCTATATCATGTATTTTCACTCTTGCTTAACTTATGACATCATATTGGGAATGTTGGTACTTATTTTGATAAACAATGGAAAGAGAAAAACACAAGCTTCTTGTGGTACCAAATTTATGGAATCGGATGTGTAAAAGGGAAAACCCCAATAGGGGGTGGTACCCCCCCGCCCGCCCAAAAGAAATTGTTGTACAAAACATGGCTCAGGTAGCGAGAGTTAAAAAAGGGAGAGCCATTCATTTTCTTCGGGCAATGACCTCGTTCTCTTTTACAGGGGCTTTCATGATTGGGGGGATGCAACTCCTTTTAAAAAATATTTTGGAATCAAATTCCCTGGGGGGGGGGGGGGGTTCTTGAATTTTAGCCGGGGACCAATGCTCGTTCCAAAAAAAAGCGACAAAGCTGCAAATGTGGGACAACCTCTAAGGGGTATAAAAAGTCACAATAATGAAGTTGGGTGTTTATAGCAAATTAAGTGGGATTGTGATGGTTCAATAATACAAATAGGAAAATGTACCTAAAATATCAGCAAAAGAAAACCCAGAGTGTGTAATTTTTCTTGCAATATAGCAAAAGTGTAATTTTTTGGTATATTGGTATTTTAAGTATTTTAGTCACGGATTGAGAACAGGTCCCGCAAGGGGTATAAATTTACTGCAAATTGCGTCCTCTTCAAAAAAATGAAAACTGATAATTTAACCAAAAACTGGCTCAGTTAGACTCCCTCGGGGTTTATGTTCACTGAAAATTGATCTTGTTAGCTTTTAGGGATCAATTTCAGAACTCCTGAAATGACCATGCACCCACACACCACACCCCCCCTCGGATCAGATTAATTAAGCACATATTTCAGAAATTGTCTTTTTCTCAACGAAGAAAATATGCCGAAGACAAATGCACTGAATAACTTCCAAACATCAAACTTGAACAAACTGAAGCATGCAACTAAAGACAAGAAAAAGATACGATAAGTAATTATTACTCACCAAAATTTTCAGTCCTTATTATTGCTCGGAAGAGGAAAGGAATCTCCACTAGCCTGAAGCCCCACCATTTTTATGACAACCACATTCAGGAATTTCCAATATGAAAGGTTCTGTTTTTCCAGTTGATTTCTCTTATATCAACAGCATGCTTTGCATGCATTTGTCTTCAATCTGTTTCGTCACTAACGTCACTAAGGAATATTAGAAAATCTGATACGGTTTAAAAACACCTCGTTTCTCTTAAGAGGATCACCCGCCTCATGTTCACGACACTCTATCCCTTCTTTAGTGAGTAGATATTTGCCATGAATTGTGCACCTGGTGATAAAAGCATGAAATTTGGCACAAAAAAAAAAAAAAACAGTTTGGGCATGTACTAAGACGGATTTTTTGGCTATAGGGGCCATCGGCGATTTTTCGTGTGACAAAATGGCGGACATTTTTTCCAAAATGGCTGCCCTTTCTGTATTTTAGCTCGTTTGATGGACTAAATGAATGTGTTTTGGTTTTGTTTGTTTTTGGGCTACCAAAACCTGATTGTAGCCAGATCAATGCTAAAATAGAAAATTTATTTCATGGTAACTTATTCTGTTTACAGAAATGGGTCGCCATGTTCTAAAAATGGGCGTTCTTTTTCAAATGGCTGCCAATTCCCATTATTTTACACCATTTTCATCGACTGATATGCATATTTTTTTCTACCAAGGCATATTTTATCACGCAGCACTGCAAAATAAACCTTAAATAGGCAATCAATACCAACTTGTTTGATGTTACTAAGTGCAGACTTTAATGTTTACACAGCAATGCCAAATTACCTGTAAATAGGAATCAATACAAGTGGCAGACATTTTAAAAAATAGTGACCATTTGTTTTATCCTTTGCTTGCAATGAATAAACTCAAAACACTTTTTAAAGGCTTTTTGTTTAGTTTTGTTTGTGACAATAGATTGTGAACATTTCCAAAACCATGGAGGAGGCTTTTATGTTTTGGATGGTCAATAATACAGCATACCTATTCAAGTACAATGTATAAAACCCGTGAAAGTGCTGCCACACCTGACAACAATGGCAGGCAAATATTCTCTTTACCAGAGTTTTTACATAAATCCTATGCACTGAGTCACTTGTTGTGGTTACGATCTTATCCATTATTATTTAATATGCAATTTTTCGGTTTATATTGCCGGAAATGTATTGCTAAATGCCAACTAGCTTGACTATTTTGTTTTGTAAAGACCAATGATGTGGTACCTGATTTCTGTACCGTCCCAAGAGTAATCTATTCTTCAATACGGGAGTTCACCAAAATCTGCTAACTTCAGATGCACGCACACTTTTTGGTGTAATTAATCAATGTGGCACCACCCAGTGTTTGCAAGATCATCAGTGGCCCGTGTCATGTGAACTCCTTTTTAATATTGACAACAGAGCAACCTTCTATTTAAGCATAACGTCTACATCAAAACAGATTATAGTCAAAAGCACGAATACCAGGTAACTTAATCAAATCAATTGATTATCTTTCTGTTCTTCCTGTATTGCTGTATATAACCTATCCTTCATAGTTTTGTGCTATTCATATTATTAATATAATAACAATCTTGAAAAGTGCCTTAATTAATAGGCCTCTAGACACGTCCACAATATTTTAAAAGAGTAATAAATAATCATTTCAATTTATCAAAAATCAAACACAATACAAATTCCTAGATAAACTACGATGTGAAACAACTATGATATACACAATTACCAACTATTAGAATAACTTAAGAGAATATTGATTTAAGTAGACTTTCTAACATATACTGTGCCATATATAAAAAGAAGAGAAAGTACAACCCAGTTGTCTTACATAATAAGAACATATGAGGATACATATGAATGATCAAGCTGTGAGTATGTGTGTGTATGTACCCCCCACTATTTGACATTGGTGAATATTGTATTTTTCCCTGGGATTCAGATCCCTCAACCCTACCTAATCTGGTTAAAGCAATATCATAACAGCCGGAGTGTAGGAAGATAAGGAATAAAAAGACCAAAGAAAAAAGTTTCCACAATATAGTATTAATGAGTCTGTTTATTTGTAACCAATTAGCCCAATGCAGTTTGGTAGATATGTGATGTTTTCTTGACAACGAGTTTAAGGACAAAACGATCCAGCTCAGTTTGAACTCACTGAACCTTGATCAATTCTCTTTCTTGCGAGACCATAGAGCAAGAGTTGTATGATCCAAGCCTTGATGTAACAAAGTCATGGACCAATCCAATGGTGCAATTTTACATCAAGTTACTGGCAAAATTACCCAATTTTCTTCCCTGTTATCCAAGGCAGCCTTGCCTAAGTGAGTAACATTGATTGTTCCTTTCTTATTGATGAGTTAAGATGACACCAAAATTCCGTCCTTCAGCTTGCCGATGAAAAACTGAATTGCCAATGATGGATGGCTGAAAGTTACTAGTCATTCTGTAAAGAATGAGAACGAAAAGCACAATATTCTCTGTCGTCTTGTAGTTAACTATCAGCTTTGTTTAGATTTACATCAGGATCAGATGACTGCAATGCATTAATTCAATATTATTATGGCTGCATCAACAATCCTCAATGGTTGGAAAGACATATAAGCTTTTCATCTTTGTAAACGCCAATTGAACACCAATGGGCTTAATGATGTCCTGTAGTGAGCAATAACAAGACGAAGGTCAAAATCCAGTATAGACCCCCCGTGGATCTCCACAATCACCGCCAAATTAGCTGATGAACAAATTTGATTTCGATCTTAGATTTGGTTTTCTGTATCTAGGTAGGAAAAACCAACTTAATATGCTTTTCCAGTTATTTTTCCATAGCCTTCATAAGAGCTATTATGGGCCCTAGTGTCAAAAGTGGCACTTAAGTCTAATAACACTAACATAGCCTCTTGTCCAGATGTCATTCTGCGCCTGTAACATTGGCAGTCTCCCGCACTGTGAATTGAACGGTAGCTGATGCATTGGAACTGGAGATTCATTATCGCTGAATAGTCTACAACTGATTTACAAATCTTTCCAATCACCTTTTCCAAGAAATTGATATGGGGGCTTAATTGTGAGAGGATGTGGTGTCAGAGCTGGATTTCGTCAGCTGCGTGATCCAGATTGAAAAGCATGCGTGAGAGCTTGAGGAAATACAATCGATCCGCGCAGGGAAAAGTTGTTAACCTGGTATTCCTAGACATAGTTTTAAAGAGACTTACAGTATTTAAGTATCATGTCGATTGTTATGCCAGCTTCTTATCTGTTGTGGAAAAATTCTGCCAACTATTAGCAAGATCTTTTGGACATCATCGGGTAAGTTGTGTTGTGTCACTCTAAATGTTAAATTGCTGACTACATGGAAAAGATCACGTTGGTTGCATGTAGTAATCTGGTTGCTATGATACTTCGTCTTGGCTTTAGCAAGAAAAGAGTTGTATTAAAAACACTAATCCTTGTAAGCTTCCTTGCATACTGTGAGCCCATCGGTGAAACTCTGCTGCGCTCCAACCGAGGGTGTTCCTTCTTCCCAATCTCAAAGGCACTGAATTCCAAGGAGCATGAGTATGGAGAACTAGAGTTTGACGACTGGGGTGGAGCATCTTCATCAAGGGTCTTAGATAGGTGTTGTTATATTCATTAAACACGAGAATTGCAGTTATTATCCCAATAAAAGTTTAAACACAGAGTGCCATCTATGTCATAGCATATCTTTTGATGTCGCAAATTATTCAAGTCTGCATCAGGCTGCACTGAAGAGCTGCTTTCAAGCTTTTTCCTGTCATCTACAGCCCTCCTTGCAACCACACTGGAATTTTTTTGCAGACTTGTTGTACTTCTTGAAGGGTTTTCCATGAAGATTTTCCAATACTCTTTTCCTTTCTAGTCCATCCGCATTTCAACTGGGACATGGAAGCTCATGAGATGCAATCATCATTTGAGCCCACAGTAAACCGACTCTATAGG
The DNA here is from genome assembly GCA_023653785.1 of Ophioderma brevispina. Lineage (NCBI taxonomy): Eukaryota > Metazoa > Echinodermata > Ophiuroidea > Amphilepidida > Ophiodermatidae > Ophioderma > Ophioderma brevispina. The sequence continues at coordinate 106,298 of JAMKCH010025009.1, read as the reverse complement.
TTTAGTGCGTCTTGCCGGGTTCATTGGAGGAAGAGCACTGATTATACCTTAAGACCACAACGCGCTATCAGAGGATCACACATTCAGTTTTTGAATGAAAAAAAAACATGCTTTTTAATGAAGTCTGGAACAACCACGTGCTGGTTTGCTTGTGATTTTAATTGTGGGTCGTACAAAATACCTTCTTCATTCAACATAAGAAGTAGGATGATGAACATTAGCTCTACACAACGGTAAACCGAGGCATACATCAGTGGGAGCTATGTGTAAGTGAAAACCACTGTTTTATCAAGATACCCTAATGTGTGCCTTTTTAACTAAAACCTATTCTTAAGGCACACCATGTGTGAAGACTTTGACTCTATAACCAAAGGTACATTTTACAACAACTATAAAAGAGTAATTAATGGAGCCATCTTGAAAATGGCCACCCCTGTTGTCAATGCAACCAATTTTGAATCTCAAATAAAACCTTTTTCACTTTAATATGGATTGTATGAAAAAAGATTTAGACATATTTATTTCATGCAATATGTAAAAACTGCTTTCAATTGCGGGACCATTTGGGGAAAATGACCTCATTACTGCCATGGATAAACCTGCAATGGCCATTTGACGAAAGTCTTTTTAAAACCCTCCAATGTGCATCAAATGCTATGCTTTAATTCCTAAAAGCACTGTAATTTTTCAACTCAATCTCAAATCTAGAGGATCAATAGCAAGTAATGGCAGCCATTTTTGAAAACATGGCCGCATTTTAAAATCAAAGGAGAAATCTGCGATGCCCTATAGCTAAAAGTCTTTTTATGACATGCCCTAGATATGTTCCAAATGTCATGGCTTTTTTTTTTTTTTTTTTTATTCACCACTGCAACAATTCCCCCAAATATTGCACATATCTACTCTAATAGTTGAGTGTCTCCAAAGAAGGAATCGATAGTGTCTCATATTTTACGACAATCTATTCAACTAATACAAATAGGTTCTGTAAATTGGTTTAAAGCATATTCTGCTGAAACAAACTTGAGCATTTCAGCTGTTGATACGGCTTTTGTTTTGATCTCACCACATCCCCTCCAGATGTATTCGTACCATCGACATATGCGTTTACTTGACAAGAATAAAAAAAATCAGACATTGGACCGTATTCAATAGCCAGCCCATGTTGGTGGACAATATAGACGCATTCCCGTACTACAATAGATTAACCTGTCAATGATCCCTGTGCATCCTCTAAACATGGATCGAGTTGACGCTTAATGTAACAGGTCTAATCCAGGAAAAACTGCCATTTTTTGTGGGGTCAAACTTTTCTCAACAAAAGGTTTTAGGTTCCTAAACTCATACGCTTTCAATCGCTTGGGGTACACCCTAAATTTTTCCTAGAATCCAAGATGGCAGCCAAATTACAAATTGGTCACCAAAATTACATTAATTAACTAAGAGGTAGTTGCAAATTGTCATTTTCAGATTTCCCGTGGTTCTGATATCCTTGACATGTACTTAAAATCCAGCTGAAGCACTACTCATTAGTTGATTCTCAAATCCAAGATGGCGGCCAAAATCCAAATTAGTGGATAAAATTACTTAATTTGAACTATTCGGCCTATTAAGTTCCCTTTTATACTTTCTGGCTGGATGTGTTTATTCTGAACTTATACTCCTATTTGCTGAGCTTACAGGCTACCTAATTTTAGGTCTCAAATCAAGATGGCCACCAAAATGGGTACAAATTATTTTTACTAAGTTGTATAGTGCATGGGAACTTCCGATTACAAGTTAATTCAGTTGATCGCTCATCTTAAAGATATATTATAAATTAAAACAACAAAATAATAAGAATACAAAAAATAAAAAAAATGGCGGCCAAAATTCCAATTGGCCGGCAAAATTACATTAATTAATTACATAATAGTGAAACTTGAAAACCGTTATTTAATAATTGTTCTGCTCTCCTTACCTAAGTACTTAAAGCACAACGCTGATCACTACAATGATTTCTCTCAAATTCACGATGGCGCCAAAATCCAAATTACTCAGAAAATACTACTATACTACTGGCCCTATTAAATTTTTTCATTCCAAAACCTTTTTTTGCAGGATTTTTTTTTTTCTGAATGTATACTGTATTCCGAGTTTACAGCACCCCTATATATTCTCAAAGCCAAATGGCCGCCAAAATGGCCACCACAATATCTTAATTGGTGTGTGGTGTACTGAGCTTCCGATTACAGTAAATTCTTAGATCTGCTCATCCTAAGATATAATCCTTCGAATTCACACAGCACTATCGATTATAGGGTCGTGAATCCAAAATGGCGGCTTCAATCGAAATGGCTTGGCAAAAATACCCTACTCCTCATCAATTAATTCTACCAGGTTTTTTTTAGAAAATATTTTTTGTGAAACATGGGGTTTTTAATTTGGGCAACAAGAGGAAATTTTGGGTATACTAAGTTATGCTAAATGTCCATAAGCTACATATAATATCATGTCAAGGCTCCTTTTTATGTATGTTTAGAACTCCAATACCTATAATCCAAGTTATAAGATAATTGTTGGTGGCCATTTTGGCGGCCATCTTGGATTGAGACTAATAATGGTCTCCTGTAAGCTCAACACATAGAGTATACGTTCAGATAAAAAATCTAGTAAAAAAGGTTGAAATGGAAAAATTATAGGCAGTATAGTTCACGTACTTTTATTCTGCTCAATTTTGATTTTTGGCCGCCATTTGATTTGAGATTAAATCATGAGCAGGCTTCAGCTAGCTTTTAAGTACTTAGTCAAGGATAGCAGAACAACCTGAAAAAATCTGCAAATAACGGTTTTCAAGTTACTTATTATGTAATTAATGTAATTTTGTGCGGCCAATGGGATTTTGGCCGCCATGTTGGATTCAAGAGCCTATAACGGGTGGCGTTTCAGGGAATTTGAAGGATCCTCTTTAGGATGGAACCTCCTTTTACTGAATTAACTTGTAATCGAAAGTTCCCATGCACTATACAACTAAGTAAATCCTTTTGGTACCCATTTTTGGTGGCCTCTTTGATTGAGACTAAATTAGGTGGCCTGTAAGCTCAGCAAATAGAGTATAAATTCAGAATAACACATCCAGCCAAAAATTTAAAAGGGGCAACTTAATAGGCCATATAGTTAAATAAGTAATTTTTAAAGCCACTATGTGGATTTTGGCCGCCATCTGGTTTGAGATCAAATCATGAGTAGTGCTTCAGCTGGATTTTAGTACATAGGTCAAGGATTCATGACCCACCGAAAATATCTGAAATGACATTTGCAACATACCTATTAATGTAATTAATGTAATTTTGGTGACCACTTTGTATTTGGCCGCCTCTTGATTCTAGGAAAAATTTAAGGTGTCCCCCCCTTATTTAAAGAGTATGAGTTTAGGAACATAAAACCGTTGAAAAAGTTTGACCGCCCAACCCCCACAAAATGGCAGTTTTTTCCCTGGATTAGAACCTGTCTATGTATTGTAAAGTGTATTTTTCCCAAGACCGATCTTCCAACCATGTGACCAATGCCTTTCCATTAGCATGAAGAGGAGGCTACTTACCAAGGATAATACAATAGAGTTTGATTACACAAACAATAATTACGTTAACCCTATCCATTGTACGCTGATATTACCATACCCATGTCACATCACGCTGTCCCTGATTACATTTACTCACCCCACTGCTGATCTTCATGAAAGAAAGTAAATAAAAAATAAATGTGGCCTCTGCAATGATGGTAACTAGCCACACTCCATTGATTTTAAAAGATTATAGCTTTGTGATTCCATTCACTTGCCGATTTCACAGGTCACGATTTCAAAGCCTTTTCATTTCAACTAATACGCAAATGATTCGATTCCCGGCTCTTTTTAAATTGAACATTCAAAATAGCTGCTTCATTAATTCAAAAGGTATTCAGAATTGGTCGGTTGTAATAGGTTTGCAGAGGGCAGCTTATACTTACTTACATGAGAGTATACCTGTTCAGATTATAAATGACCGAAGGTTGGACAAAAGTGATATCTTTGGACAACTGGCAAATATATACCAGAAGACAGTACATCTTTACTTTTGATCATCATCCCTGCCCATCCAAGCACCAAAGATCGCTCTTCAGAAAACGTACTATAGTCCTGGAATGTATGCATCTTGTCCACCAACATGTCTGGTGGCTGACGTCATATTGAATACGGTCTATAGCATGCAACATAATCATTGCACCTCAAAGGCTCAAAGCACAAACCACCTATTTAGCCTACAAAAAACACCCTAATACACACACCATCAGTATTGTAATAGTAAATTCGCACAAAAACCAACATGCCAGAGCCCTTCATGGTACACTGCACAAAAAAGGGCTGGTTATCCAGTCTATATAGATGAGGTGACATGTGACGTCAACGCCGGGCAACGAACAAAGCACTGCCTGGCAGTATGCGTGAGCACCTTCAGGGCTTGTGCTTTTAAAAATTCGCGCTCAATCGGGCGTGATAAGGCTATTGAATGCTGTAACTGTATGGGCATATTCTTCGCACTTCTAACATGTCAGCAGACCAGGTGCTAACTTGTGTTTGTAAACACTGATGTCACCTCATCTATATAACATCCTTAATCCCCACGTTCCAAGACTTCAAACGTACTTCCAGAAGTAACATTTCTATTTCAAAATTGGACGGGTGCTCGGCGGGTGTTACTACACATATTCACGATTCTAGTTTTATGCTCTAACTGTATGGGCACATTCTTCGCACTTCTAACATGTCAGCAGACCAGGTGCTAACTTGTGTTTGTAAACACTGATGTCACCTAATCTATATAACATCCTTAATCCCCACGTTCCAAGACTTCGAACGTCAGCTTAAGCTCATTTTTTGCCAAAAGCTCATAGCTGTTTTGTTTGATTTGTATGTGTTTTCTGTTATCTCGCTCTAAGTTTCCTTGACGATTGTGCGCCTTATAAGAACTATTTATTATTATTACTAAGTACATCGTTTCCAGAAGTAACATTTCTATTTCAAAATTGGTCGGGTGCCCGTCGGGTGTTACTACACATATTCACAGTTCTGTTTTTTGACATTCAGCTGTGTACATAATAGGGTTATAAACCAGAATCCCATTCTAGAAGTTTGGGAAAGAAGATTGTTTTTCTATAGTTTGAAGGGTGCTGAATCCGAATTTTTAGGTCCAATCTCTGGGAAATGTGGGGAACTTTGTAAAATAAGGGTGTAAAATTAGTACAGGGGTAAATTTGAAATCAAGTAAAATTGTATTTAAATGTACACCGTTGTATTTGTCTTATTATAAGGATTAAAAAAAGTATAGTTTGTATAGGTTCCGACCTTAGTTACACGGCTACAGCCCTGATAAGGTTCAAGGTCATTCCGGGCAAAACAAATCCAATGCTGAGATTTTTTTTTAAACCGGTGTCAAATTATTGCACTGATCATACTGAAGCAGAAAATTCAATTCAATTCTTTGGGTGACAGCTTTGTATACAATTTGAGATCAAGTTTTGGTGACCCGTAGACCCTTGTTACATTTTTGCCACTAATTACGAAACCAAATGCCAAACATTGTAAAATACGGCAAGACGAACAATTTGACACCAGTTTCAACAAGATCGGAGCACTGGGTAACGTTTACCTCCAGGATGACCTTGAACCTTAATACGGCTCTACCTGCTTAACTGAAAGTCGGGACCTAGACAAACTATATATTTTTAATCCTTATAATGAGACAAATACATCGGTGTACTTTTAAACACAATTTGACTTGTTTTCAGGAATTTACGCACCTGTCCCTAATTTTACCCCCTTATTTTACAAAGTTCCCCACATTTCCCAGAGGTTGGAACCCAAAAATTCTGATTCAGCACCCTTCAAACTATAGAAATACATTTTCAAACCTTCTTCTCCAAACTTCTAGAATGAGATTCAGATTTTAAACCCTACTAATAGTAGAGTACCACATCGTAAATCCCGTGACCAAACTCTATAGGAACAAAGATTTTTCCTGGTAGATTTTGAACGTTTTTAACTTGGGCTTTCAGCTTCAATGTTCCGGCATTCTGGGGATGGGGAAAAAATTGAAAAACTGTCGCTATTGAAAAAATGTTAAACGGTCAACGCACTTTTAGTCAGGTTAATATCCGATTTAAAAGATGTAACCAATTACACATTTTTATGCATGACTAAGTCAATTTGAAGTACGATTGATATAGTCTTGACCTTCAAACTTGAAATAGCTGTCATTTGGCCGATTTCAACTTTTTTTCAACAATTTTCATTTTTAACCATTTTTTTTGCTCCTTCTCTCAATTGCCGGCACATTGAAGCGGAAAACCAAGTCAAAAACGTGAAACATCTTTTAGGGTATCACAAAACACCTTCAAATCATTGTTGCCAGAGTTTGGTCTCGGCATCTACATGCATGCTGGTCCTCTACTAACACCTCTTGTGAACGAAACGTATACAATGTTTACATTTGTTTACATATTGCTTTCTTGTGTACAAGAAAATAATGCACGTTGGCGTGATCGCGTGACCTCCAACGGATTGCAGTCCTCTTCTCAAATCGCGTCACATGTGCGGCTAAATTGTTGTTTGGTTGAGCGATGCATTCGGGGCGGTGTTATACTTATGAACAATCTTTTCAGCATTCCTTTTTTTTAAAAAAAAAATTGAATATCCCACTGTCTGAACTGAGCCCGTTTCGTCCTGAATACAAAAACATGCTGACGGTGATATCTATTATATTTTTAGTCTCATCTGTCCGCACAAAACAGTTCTTTCGAATTGGTCTTCTGTTTTGGACTCGCCGTAGTATTCGCCCTGTGAAAAACAAATATGTGACATTGAGCGTTACATAATTGTCTGACATGCTACATACTGAAAGAGATCCCCGGAAAGAGTTCCATATTGTACCCCTCTTTTGAGATTCTACATGAATAATTCGTTTTATTAATGGTCTAACACAAACAAACGCCCTAACCCTAAGACCAAATATAAAAAATAATTTGTTACATGTACAACTTCGGGGGGGGGGGGGGGGGGGGGGGTACATAGGGAACTCTTGCCAAATCCCCAACAAAACGTACACATGGATCCCACTGTAAGGCAATACAAGAAAAGAGAGCGGGAACACAGACCTATAGTTCAAACATAATCGTTCATCCCCTACTACAAAAAAGTTTAACACCTTCGGTAGTTAGTATGGACCTTCTATATCATTGCTAGGTAGTTAGTACTCCTCAATTGTGGTCACTTTTTCAATAGGGCCAATTTAGGGTTACATAGGGGAATATTTTAAAAATGCCCCAATCATGTTGGAATGTATGCCATATTTTCCGTCTAGTCATAAGGATTCCAAAAATGTATAGTTTATACCATCCGTGACCATTGGTTTTGGAGTTATAGGGTAAAAATGGCTACAATTGTAAAAAAGGTCAATTTCCTTTTGTACAGGGGTCAAAATCAGAAGTTGCTCAATTTTTGGTAAAAAATGAAACCTATTGTTCATCTATCTTAATGTGTCAAAATAAGAAATAATTTGTAGCATCTGCAATGCATAGTTATCATGTTACGTGACAATATAGATCATAGGGCAATACAATCCAATTTGTATGGACATTTTTACCCTTATCTCGTTAAGTAAACATTTAACATAACCAAAACTGTAAGTTTTGAGAGGCCTTTTTGGGACCGAAGCGTGAGCCAGTTGACCTAGAGCAACGGTTATATATATTCTAACGTGCACTACGGTAGTGAACTACGGAATATTGGAGTCTCATGTAACAGCGCATCGATCGGCAAATACAGTTCACTCTCTAGCAAGAGAAGGCGGTGCTAACAAATTCCCAGCACCGCCTTCTCAGAGAATGTGATTCACGCATAATCAAAATGTTATAAGTGTCAAATCCAATCAGATCAGAAGTGTTTTTATTATCAAAACATGGAATAAGAAAATAAGCTACGCCTCTATGATGAAATTAAGAGCTAAGAAACAGACGCCCTATTTTACTTTTAAAATGGCTGCGCCCATGATGCACGCACTTCTGGGAAATGTGGCCCTTCCCTTTATTACTTCTTCCCTGTTTCAACTTGTCAGGGTCATATCGCCATCTGAGGGCGCCATTGAAGTTTGTACAGGGGCAAATGTCAAATTTATGATGTTGTTGCCAAAACCCACACCAATGTGTTCCTTTCGTCATAAGGATTCAGGAAAGGCCGGTATAGTTTGCCCTTTCTGAGATGGATCGTTCAGGAGTTATTAGCAAAAAAATCAAAGGTCAACATTTTGGTCTACATGGGTCAAAAATGAAAACAATTCAATTATTTTGATGCAAATGGTTTCAAATTGATCACTTTCCAATCCGATTCATGTTCAGAATAGTTTGCTCTATCCTAAAGGTCAAAAGTTAAACAAACCATACATTTCTTAATCAGTGAGACACTTGTTATATTAGCCTCCATTTTGTGATTAAAGATATTATTTTCTCAATTTTACTTGAGAAGCTATTAAAAAGAGAAAGGGGAATTCCCCTAGTGCTGTTTGTGCAAAACTGATCATGCACCTGTTATTTACAACAAGGTAGATTGCACAAGAGGAGAAATGGAATTCCCCACGAGGCTAAATTTAGAAAATGAGTCAACTTGTTTAGATCAAAACAAATTTGGGGTTTCCCATAATATTATAAATGTGAGGTGATGCAATGCAGATGATGTAATTTAATTGAAATCCAATTGGTCAGCAAGTGTAAGGTTTTGTTTATGCATGATGCTGTGGTATATCTATTTTAAGACTTGGGAACTTTGTGAAATCCTTACATAAGGAGAGATTGGAGAGGTTAGATTTGCCAGCAGCCAGAGTAGCATAGCAAGTAGCTAGAAGTTATAGCTAGTTTTGATCTGCAATAATTGCAGACCTGTACAGTACATAGTGCCAGGATTTGTTATATTTGTAATTCCATGTGAACAAGGTGCTGTAATTATTCTACTGTCGTCTTTGAAGCCAAAGTGCTGGGAATCAAAATAGGATTCCAAATTGTGGACAGATAGAAGTCGTGGTGATGATCTTGGAATGATATACTGTGCAATATTAGTGTTTACCGTACTTTTGCTAACTATTAAGCCTACTTACAAAATTAAAATTATTAATTATCATATTTCGGCCTGAAATTACATGATTTTTTACCGCTTTCGGCGTTCGTCACCGCAGCCATGTATAAACGCTTGTTTATACATGGTCTCGTGACGCGTATTGACTAATTGCGCACGCCGCTACATACGAGGTAACATGAACATGCATTTTATTCCGTAAACACTGCTCAGTCAAGTGCACGTGACGGTCACTAAACGGCCACCTCCAAATAATTAGTTACAAGTGTTAATCTTAGCCTGCAATTTCGGTTACTGATTTAGTTACGTAAGAACCTTAACTTACAAGCTCTTACAATAACCACTTCCACAGCAGCCAATGGAGTCTGCCCATGATGCACCACACACAACTGTTACTGTTCAGAACATAACACACACTACCCTGTCCTTACGTATTTAACTATTACGGTCCACTATAAAAGAAACCGTAAAGAAATGTTTTTGCTTGATTTGGTGCAAGAGATTATCACGAAGAATGTCCAATATTCCCGATGGGTAAATGTTTTTATGTTTCCGGACTGTCCAGGCATGCGTAGCTAACTGCTGTGAATCACTTTATGATTCTAAAAGTATTTATTTTTTCTGTGATATAAGCTAAAATTCTCTCATTAAATCTTACCGACGGTAGGTATACAGGAATATGCTTTTCATAATGGAAGTTCAATTTCCCTGAAATGAGAAAAAATATGTACATTATATTGTGCTTAACTGATTTCGAGACATTAACAAATTATACACGGTGACAACTATTATATTACCAAGCCACGTGTTTTTATCAATGTTGTTGTTGTTACTGTTGACTTTGATACACCTACCCGACCACGTAATTTTATCTCGCACACGTGATCGGTGTGGCAGGAAATATAGTCCTCCGGGCTCACAGTCCGGGAACAATGGAGACCAATAGGGCAATCGATTCGGTTGACTCTTAACGCAACATTAGTTTCACGCTTTATTCCGTTGTCGTCTATGGAGCCCGGACTATGATACCTGCCGGACTATGATTACTTTCACACCGACACTTACATAAATTTCTGGTCATATTGAAGAAGGTATGTTAACTTTTGTTATTAGTTAAAATATGAATATGATCAGTTTAAAAAAGAAACCAACAGTTCTTTTATTTATAAAGACTGGTCTAAAACTCCCCTGTTTTTTGAAAGTTTAGGGAGAGGTTGCCAAATGGCAAACTTGCACTATTGTAATAGTCTTAGTCTGCGTATTTCGAGTAGGCTTACTCCTTTAGGTTATGAGAGTGTTTTAAATAGTTGTAGTCTAGAGGATTAAGAACCATTTGGAGTAAAATCGTGAACTTTGTGATACATCTAGAAGTATAACAATTGACAGCTATATTGAAAATAACTGGCTGCACAAAGTGCACATACTTAAGAAGTAAAATCATATTTGGATTCTTTGATCCTGAAAACATTATAGGAATAGGCACAGAAATCAAGCTGATATCATTATTTTGTGCAAAGCTCTAACAACAATATCGGTTTTAGTGTACATTGGCGTCATATTGGAAAACAAAATTACTGACACGAGATCTTTTAAAAAGAGTGTCATTTAGATTCCTTGACCCTGAAAAACATATAGACATAAAGATCAATCTCTTATCAGTATTATTAACGGAGATATGAGCCATTGAAAATAAGAATGGTGGCTATTTGATGGCCACTACGCGGTACGGCCGCCACAGGTCAAATCCAGCTGGGGCCGGTTTTGAAATAGTCATTTATAGTCTACATGTATACTAAGTGTGTGTGCCAAGTTATATTTTATAACATAGTGCATGATTTTTTGGCTAATCCAATGGAATATTGAGAATACGAGAATTCAAAAGATTTTATTACAACTTCATTATTGTGCCATTAACTAATGGTCACCAATTTTGTGTTATAAGTTCATGGAAATGTCACACACATAACCAGTCACCAATGTCAAACACTTGACCATATAATTACATACATTTGTTATTACTAAGTAAAATTTGCTTGTTACTTTGTTGTAATGACAAAGTACCATTGTCTTTCTCAAATAACGATGAGAACGTGAGTACTTAAATAATCACAACATTTTAAAGCTGAATTTTGAATTCAAAAACCCCTTTTTGTTCAAGCAGGTGACTGAACTTTAGTTGATTCACCATGACAAAATAACCGAAAGTGGAAACACTTAGGTGAACTAAATGTTATTCATTATATCAAAAGTAAAAACAGATTGGTTAAATCAGGGGTGTCCAACCTGCGGCCCGCGGGCCATTTGCGGCCCACTAAGAGCTTGCATGCGGCCCAGAAAAAAATAAAATGTATAAATATTTGAAATAATAGATTAAAAAAGATGTCATTTGAATTTGCTCAATTTCCTCAATCTGAAACCGAACTTTTCCAAACATTGTTGGAAAATTAGTCCAATTTCATCAATCTGAAACCAAAATTTTCTAAAAATTGTGGGAAAATCAGTCCACTTTCTTCAAACTGTAGCCAATTTTTTTTCAAATTTGCTAAAATGGTTAACATTTCTCCGAAAATGGAAAATTTGTGTTACATTTGGTCCAAAATCTGCATCTCTGGTGTAGGTATAGGTTCCTTTTAGGCAAACAATTGGTATACATATGGGTCTTTTTTCCAGAATATCGTAGGCACGTCATAAACCAAACTTGAGCCCCCCCCCCGATTATAGCACCTGCTTGCGGCCCGCAATAGTTGTTGATTCAACCAATGTGGCCCCTGCGTCAAAAAGGTTGGACGCCCCTTGGTTAAATTGACAAACCAGCCTTTTGGGTTGGCAATAAAAAATTACCCTTTTGGTCACTAAACGTGACCGACGAATGCCCCATTAGCGGAATATGAATTTTAAGGCTAAGGGTTAAACAGGGGTTGAAACATGGAAAGGGTCAAAACGCTGCGAAAAGTATACAGGTGTAACTAAAGTAATTATAGTCCGCAGTACTCACATTCCGCCTACAACGGTAAATAGGGCACTCGATTCAGTTGACTCTTCACGCAACTTTAGTTTCACGCTTTATTCCGTTGTCGTCCATGGAGCCCGGACTGTGGCTCCCGGCGGACTATAATTACTTTCACACCGGCATGTTCCTCACTTTCAAGCATTAAAGGTGTAGTTTTGTCTAATCTTTAATCTGCTGTTCAATAGTTATGAGGCACAATAAGTTCAAGGTCACAATCGGGTACAATTTCAGATTTATCAGCTTGTTAATAATTTCTAATCTACCATGTTTAGTGTGACCAAATGAAGCAGATATGAACGATTTTGTGCACCTTCCCAATTTTCTCCCATTCCCAATGGAGTTTACATTTGGTGTAAATGAATAGATACATTCTTACTTTAATTTTTGCAACAATTGTTTGCATAAAATACTGCACAAAATAAAATGGATCAGAGAGAAACTTTGAAGGATCAACAGCATGTTTGAACAGATTTGAAACAGATTTTGGATGACAGTTGTTTGCTTAAATATATTTCACAGAATCAACTTGATCAGATGAAAGTCATTGATCAATGACATGTTTTAAAACTTATTTGAAACAGATAAAGTATTTTGGATAAGAGTTTTTTGCATAACAATATTGACAGAGGAAAAATCCTGTTCAAAAGACACTTTGATATTTTTCTTACCCAATCCACAGGAGTTCACAGTTCAGTTTCAAAACTTTATAAACTTATGTATAATTGGGCTTCTATGAGTTTGGCAAAGAAATTATTATCACAATTCAGTGTCTTAGTTCTTCAATGAAGTCTTCCTCCAACATCGATTTATACATTTGAAGGAAAGAATTGTCTTCAAGTTAATCTAGCTCATGGACAATGGCCTCTATTAAAATATTGAAGCTAAAATAAAGAGAACAGTAGTATTGAAACGAGATCTTGATTTCAACTATCTGGACAGATGATATGGTATGGTAAACATATCACCAAAAACTTTTAAATTTTAATTAATCTGATATATTAATTACTAGACTTTGCACTTATTCTCAATGAATTCAATGAATCTGATTATCTGCAAATTATCTGTGGGTATGAATTCAGTATTCTGCCACCACATCCGTCAAAATGCAGTTTATTTCCGTTGAGGCTGTAATTCATAGGGTGGTTGCACAATACAACCTTCGTTCCCCCTTGTGATGAAGCAAAGGTCAGAAAGATTTTCACAATATTCAGACAAACGATGGAACTATAATCCGCCGTAAATGTGTAAAGGCCCATTGGAATGGGTTTAAAAAACTGGATCAGGCCTCTTAAAATCTTTCACATCTACAAGTACCTCATTTCTTCGTTTTCAGGATTAGAAAGTCGAAAAATGTGCAAAATTTTTGAAAAGACTACGTCACCAGTGAGCAACAAGTCAGGTCAAATTTTGTGTTCTTTATGCACAAAATATTTGTGTGTGTGTGTTACCTTTTAAAAGCTTACCTGGTCTGATTGGGCACTGAAAAACGTCCCACTCCCATGTGATAGCCGCTTCAATATGTCGTAGTATTTGGTGGCAAAATGAACGCCATCGCGCTCAACATTAACTATTTTACCAGATTCCAGTGCTTCCATCTCCAAGGAAAGATTATTAAAGAAACTCTCAATATCTAGTCCTGCCGTAGCCCATTATGACCTGGCAGGCTTTTGCCGTTTACTCAAGGCGCGGCGCGTCACGTCGCGGCGCGTCACGTTAGTTTTTTTGTTGTGTTTTTTCAGTCATCACGTAAAACGTACATTTATCACTTAATATGTTTGTTTCCGATCGTTACTAGCATAGAATGAGTTTTGGTAAAAAGGGAAAATATCTTTAAATACTTCAAAATATTAAAAAGTAAAACGACGAAACCTTGAATGAGCCGGGCCTTATGCAGGCATTTGATTAGGTATAATACATGAAATAGCCGTACGTAAACCTCGTGTGCAAGGAGAATAGACTATTGGCACAATCCCGAAATGCATATTGTCATTCGGTGCCCATTTCAATCAGGGAACTTGTCCAGAGAAGTCATCTTACTATAATTTGCCAAATGTTGATGTAGTATTGATGTATTGTATGTTCGCTAAAAGGCTCCGTCAGTTTCAATCCATATTTCGCCAAATTCACATGAAAGGTGCGTGAGGATACCGGACGGTTTTAGCGCATATATTGGACGAAATCCGTTCAGAAAATGATGAAAAAATCAACGAAAATGTGATCGGTTGCTATGATAATACAATTGTTTGCACAGCTTACTAAGCGGCGCGCTAGTATGCGTGGTGCGTTGCGACGGGTGGCTACGCGTGAGACGCTATCAGCGGTGGTTACGCAACGGTTACGCGTGATAAGCTACATGCGGTATACGCAAGGAACAGGCGCCTATACATGTGACGGTAGTGCAAAACCCCCGAGCTATATTTACTAACCGGTTTGATGTGGGTTAAAGAAAATAATGATCAATAACAGTTCATGTTATTATTTCTCTTCTGATTGTGATGGAAAGTACGGTTAGAACCCAGCGGGGGAAGTAGTTGAGATTCGTTTTGAGAAAAATTGCAATATACGGTAAGTTACGGGAGGAAATATTGCGGTTTTAGTTAGAAAATAGGAAGTTAGAAAATAGGAAGTAGTAGGCCTTAAAGTAGGGCTAGATACGGGATATGCTGGGAAAACTATACGGGAACTGAGTTGTGGAAAAAAAAATACGCTCAGGGAGTTGCGAGACGGGGGACGGGGGGAATGCATTAAAACTGCAGGATTGAAGACAAGTTTATCCGGGAATTTGAGGAGTTATGAGAGGAAAAAATGAGGATAGGACCTAGGAAAAGTAAATGGAAACTTATACGGGATTTTCACTATGCATTTTTTATTTAAAAAAATACGAGAAAATGAACTCTAAAAATTTGTAACCTAAACGAGATACCAGCATATGAGACGGGAAAAAATTGAGTTGAGTTACTAAAGTGTTTTGTGACCGGGGAGTCTTAAACTTCAGATGACGGGTAATATATACGGGAGTGACTTGATGGGTTGTGTATTCCACTGGTTTATTAGGACGGTGTCGCCATGTGTTACTTCTTCAGTTATAGCTTCAGTTTTAGTGATCATTTTTGTTCAGTGATCGCTTCAGTTTCAGTGATCTTTCTCTTTCAGTGACGCTCCCGTTCAATCAACTAGGCGGGACGCCCGCGCGAAAGGCGACGGCCTCCCGTCTAGTCTTACTATAATGTGCCAATTTGTATGTATGTATGTATTGGCTTATGTTCGCATAAGGCTGCGTCAGTTTCGATCCATATTTCGCCAATTCACATGTGAAAGGTGGTGAGGTTACCGGACGGTTTAGCGCATAATTTGGAACGAAATCCGTTCAGCAATGACTGAAAAATCAACGAAACAAATGTATGCTCGGTTGCTATGATAATACCTGTTTGCACGCGTTACTAAGCGGCGCGATGCGTGGTGCGTTGCGAGGGGGTACGGTGAGGACGCTATCGCGGTACGCGGTTACGCGTGATACGCTACTTGCGGTATACGCAAGTAACAGGCGTCTTATACATTGTGGTTTTTATGGTAGGGCAAAACCACCGAGATATATTTACTAACGGTGATGGGGGTAAAGAAAATAATGATAAAACAGTTCAGGTTATTATTCGCTTTGATTGTGATGGAAAGTAAGGGTTAGAACACACGGGGAAGTAGTTTGGAGATTAGTTTTGAGAAAAATTGAAATATACGGTGAAGTTACGGGAGAAATATTGCGGTTTAGTGAGAAAAATAGAAGTAGGCTACATGGGCTAAGATAAGGAGATGATGAAACTATAGGGGAACTTGAGTTGTGGAAAACATACGCTCACGGGATGTTACGACGGGGGATGCATAAACTGCGATGAAGACAAGTTTATTACGGAATTGAGGAGTTATGAGAGGAAACACATGAGGATATTACATATGAAAAGTTAAATGGCAAACTTATACGGGATTAAATATTGGCATTTTTATTATTTAAAAATAAGAGAAATGAATAAAATTGTAACTAAACGATATACAGGATATGATACGGTAAATTGAGTTAACTAAAAGGGTTTTGTGACCGGGGGAGTCTTAAACTTCAGGATGAAGGGTAAATCAACGGGAGTGACTTGATGAGTTGGTAATCCACTGGTTTGATTATGACGGGTAGCCATAGGTGTTACTTCTTCAGTTATAGCTTCAGTTTTAGTGAGCATTTCTGTTTCGTGAATCTCACCCCCCCCCTCCCTCCCCCCCCCCCCCCCCCCCCCCCCCCCCCCCCCCCCCCCCCCCCCACCCCCCCACCTGTTTCAGTTGTCGCTTCTGTTTCAGTGATCATTCCTGTTTCAGTGATCGCTCAGTTTCAGGGATCTTTTCTCTTTCAGTGATCGCTCCCGTTCACTCAACTAGCGGGAGCCGCGCGAAGCGCGGCCTCCCGCTAGTCTTTACTATAATTTGCCAAATGTTGTAGTATGTATGTATGTATGTAGTTCGGCTAAAAGGCTCCGTCAGTTTCGATCCATATTTCGCAAATTCACATGAAAGGTGCGTGAGGATAACCGGACGGTTTAGCGCATATCTTTGGACGAAATCAGTTCAGAAAATGACTGAAAAATCAACGAAAAATGTGCTCGGTGCTATGATAAATTACCATTTTGTTTTTGGCCACGCGTACTAGCGGCGCGTATGCGTGGAGTACGTTGAGAAGGGTGGTTACGCGTGAGAAGCTATCTGCGGTACGCAACGGTACGCGTGATACGATACATGCGGTATACGCAAGTAACAGGCGTCTTATACATTGTGTACGGAAGTGCAAAACACACGAGCCTATATTTACTAAAGGTGATGTGGGTAAAGAAATAATTGATCCAATACGTTCATGTTATTATTTTCGCTTTGATTTGTGATGGAAAGTACGGTTAGAACACACGCGGGGAGTAGTTTGGGAAGTAGGTTTGAGATTAGTTTTGAGAAAAATTGAAATAACGGTAAGTACGGGATGAAATATTGCGGTTGGTTTTAGTTAGAAGAAAATAGAAGTTAGCCTACATAGGCCTAAGGTACGGGATATGCTGGAAACTGATACGGGAACTGAGTTGTGGAAACAATTACGATCACGGGATGTTGCGACGGGGGAATGCATAAACTGCAGGAATGAAGACAGTTTATACGGGAATTGAGGAGTTATAGAGGAAAAAATGAGGATATGACATATGAAACAGTTAAATGGAAACTTAGCGGGATTAAATATTGGGCATTTTTATTTATTTAAAAAAATACGAGAAAATGAAACTAAAATTGTAAACTAAACGAGAAAGGATATGATACGGGAAATGAGTTAACTAAAAGTGTTTTGGGACCGGGGGAGTCTTAAACTTCAGGATGACAGGTAAATCATACGGGAGTGACTTGATGAGTTGTGTATTCCACTGGTTTGATTAGGACGGTGTCGCCATATGTCTTACTTCTTCAGTTATACGCCTTCAGTTTTAGTGATCATTTCTGTTTCCGGTGATCGCTTCAGTTTCAGTGATCGCTGCTGGTTTCAGTGATCATTCTGTTTCAGTGATCGCTTCAGTTCAGTGATTCTTTTCTCTTCAGCGATTCGATCCCGTTCACCAACTAGCGGGAGCCCGCGCGAACGCGGGCCTCCCGCTAGTCTACATATTGCCAAATGTCGTATGTATGTATGTATGATGTTCGCTAAAAGGCTCCGTCAGATTCGATCCATATTGCGCCAAATTCACATGAAAGGTGCGGGAGGATACCGGACGGTTAGCGCATATATTTGGAAGAAATCCTTTCAGAAATGACTGAAAATTCAACGAAAAGTGCTCGGTTGCTATGATTAATTACCATTTGTTTTGCACGCGTACTAAGCGGCGCGTATGAGTGGTGCGTTGCGCCGGGTGGTTACGCGTGGTGGTAAAACGGACGATACGCGTAAGCGCGCGGTACGCAAGTGACAGGCTCCTTCGAGCTACAGGATTATGGAAAGTCTATCTGCGCACTCACCTCAAATACACGCGTGCATGATCCCTTGACGCTGCGCTGCTATCGTTGGACACGCGCTGAACGCTGTACGCGTTTGCCATTGTTATTTTCAGAATTCAATGATGATCACAGTACCAGTTCTGCCATTGCTCGAGGTAAGCAACATTGTCCATAGGGCTGTTATTGTAAACATACTAGGCCTAGAAGAAATTAAAGATTTAAATATGCTCCTCGTGTTATCGTTAAACATCTTAGCTAGATCATAAACATAAAGATTATTAGACCTGATCTCCCAACCGGGGAGGGGTCGGTGATTTTTTTAACACTCATAAAACTCAGTCTCCGTAATAACTCAGTGAACTATATTTTACGTGTTTGATTAAATTATTTTTGATACAGCCTATAAAGTTTATGCCTACGAGTTAGGGTGTTCGTCGGTGATTTTTTTAACGCTCATAAACTCCGTAATAAACTCACCAACTATATTTTTACGTCATGTACGTGGTTTAATTAAATTCGTTTTTACAGGCTATATCGGGTCGTGCTGCATTTTGATACAGCCTGTAAGCGTGAAAAAATGCTACATAGCCTTTCATAACGCATGGGGCTGGGGAGTTGCGATCAATACCATTTTTGTTATCGTAAACATGGTCTATACCTTTCAGTGTCATAACGAAATAGCCTACGTTTCCCAAAGGGGAGGAATCCCATTTTTTAGAGGACTTGAGACTTAAGGTCCGTTCATACTTCCACTTGCAATGATTGCTGTGCAGTAAAATTTACTGCAATGTTCCTTCACTTCCGCTTGCACTCCTAATCGATTACTGCAGGTCAACCCAGGTCACTGCAGGGTCCGGGTTTGTGCAAAATTGTTGTTCGTTCCGTCGCCGAACAGTGCATAAAATTACAATACAAAAAAAGTACCTTTCCGTGAAGTTAATCTTACCAAAAATGTAGAAAAAGAATCAAACAAAAAAAACAATCGAGGCACTGGTGGTGAAAATTCACGACAAACGTGATATTTTCGATCGTAACTGTGCCCTAATTGTCACCTGATGACGATCCACATTAAGTGCCAACGTCACGATGTAGGTAAGTTTTCTGGTATTTTTGTTACGCTCTAACCGTATGTTTTTTAGAAGGCTGAGGCTGGTTAAAATTCCCGGATGGTAATGGGCACCGAATGAGATGCATTTCGGGGATTGTGCAAATAAGTCTATTGCTTCAAAAGCAAGGGCAGCATCAACAGTAGTAAAGAACTTCCCCATTGAAAATAAACCACGCCAATATACCGTTTTGAAAGCGATATTTCGAACTCAAGCGGCAATATTTGTCATACAAGTTATATGTCAAGGATTCCAAAACCGATGACACTTTAACATATGTTTCAATGTATGGGGGTTCTTCCGATTGTTTTTCCGATACGAGACCCTAATAGCGACTTGCCATTTTCCACCCGTTTTCGAGGCTGCACACTCATTTACGCCATCTTCACACACCGAGGGCCTACTTCCGTGAAATCAAAATTTTAAATTTTAATCGTATCCATGTGTGAAAGACACATGTACCTTTTATTTGAAACATTAATATGGCACTACGATCTCACAAACTCGCACAGGACCGTTAAAAATCTCAAAATTCGCTGTGTTTTTTACCGGAAGTTAAAAAAATCCATTACATGAAATGCGTGTGTGATTTAGTGTTGTGCGCCTTTCATTTTGATATAGAAGCAGCTCGTAACCCTAAAAAATAAAGTGTACACCAAATTAGTCCGCGATTTATAAAAACATTAGTGCCACCCGAGATATTAAAAATGGTCATCAAACTGATACCGTTTATTATCATTATTGTTATTATTATATATTGTTATATTATCATTATTATTTAGTAAGAAACATTCGAGTGATTATTTTATGTTAGTTATAACCTTGCTTACCTTGCATTCATGTGCTAGGGTCCACCCGTCGTCTATTTTCTCCCTACTTCACCGAGTGTTTTCCCGACACGATAAAATTGATGTGTCGATTGCCAGCTGTGGGAAAAGGTCGGGGCAAAACGTATATTATTTCAATATTTCAACATTTTAAAAAAAGAAAAAACCTAAAAAATTAAAAAAAAAAAAAAAATAACGTGACGCGCCGTGACGCGCAGCGCCGCGCCGTGAGTAAACGGGAAAAGCCGACCATGCAAAAGAGTCTACACCACTGATCTCATACAAGGATGAAACCGGGATAGTAATGAAAGCATGATGGCCATATTGGTAATCCAAAGAGAGCCCAAGCAGGTGGTTCAAGGTCGGTCTTATTACAAAATTGTTCCCATGAAATGTGGATAACGAACTATAACAGACTACAGAATAAAACCAATTCAGGAGCTCCTTGTATGTTGCGCGTGTATGGGATGGGTGCACCCGGGACAACTTCTGTTAACGGGTGTCTCTGGAATGGTATTGTGTCTATGCCCGCCCGATGATCCATCTCTACAGGGGTAATTATACAATACCGTTGTGTAGCCATCCATTGTATAGAGATCCAGTGGTCTGCACAAAATGTTTTGGTGGTTTCTCGCAAAATTGACCGGCTGATTCCAAATCTTGATGTTGCAACTTTTTCATCCTTGAGCATTTTCAGATAGGGAAAGGGGGAAAATTAAACAGCTGTAAAATTCGTAAATGTTTCAAAAGGGTACAGACAGGTTCTCAGAATTAAAAACGTTATAGTTTGCTATATTCTACAACCTGGTGTATTTGAACGATAGGCCAAAAATATTCAAGGTCACTGGGGGAAATATTTATGAAATTATATTTTAAAAGGTTGATGTATGTTTTCGGATTGATATTTGGGGTATAATTAAGGAGAAATACCGCATTATAGTGTCTACGGGTTAGGGGGATCAGTACTCAAGTATCCGCTAAATACCTGTAAGCGGTTAACATAAAGTAAATTGTATATAGATAGTACTGTTGTACACTCCCAAATGAACAATTTTAAACAAATTACAAACAAAAATGATCAGGATAAATATATTCACCCATGATGCCTTGAACAGTTTTTGGCCTGCGTTCAAAGATAACATGTTTAAAACTATACGTTTTTACTCCTTGGGAACATGTTGTACACCTTTTAAAACACCTATGAAACCAGTTCCGAAGGTTACTGCTGTAATTTTCCCCTTTAACTTTCTCAAAATTACTCAAGGATGGACCAAACTTGTATCATCAAGTCTGGAATCAGCAGGGATCAATATTACCCAGAAGCAATCAAGACATTTCTGTGAGACTCTTGGCAAGGTCAACTGAAATGCAAGGACCTATTGGTTCTACCGGCTGACATAGACTATATCAGACATATACGAAGGACAAAACGGGGGTGAACACATCCGAATTTGGTCCGAATAAGGGTTTTGCCCTCACCCCCCCCCCCCCCCCCCCCCCCCCACCACCCAACAAAGGCCTATTATCAAGGAACTACCAACTGAAAGTCAAGTGGCAAGTTATTTAATACATAAAAAGATTAATGCATGAAATGTCATACCAAACGTGATACATGGGATATGACAATACCAAACGGACAACTAAGAAACATAAAAAGGGAAAACAAAAATCTTACATATCGTGCATTCATGTACCGATTTGTTACTTTAATCGCCATTTTCTGCGTCTTTTTCTAATGTTACCTTGCCGACGATTGGCGGATCTGGTTGATCTGTACAAATACGAAAAAAGAATAAGTTAACTTTAGCCTTTCATAGCACATATTATCTTAAAGGTCCCAGGAAATGCAAATATAATTGATGTGGTTTGTGTCAGGTCTACAAGGAGGGACCAGGAAGCATTCAATATTTGGGTTGGTGATGAGGACATTGGTGAAACTATTGATTTTTCAGAGAGTAATAGAAAATTCCAGGTGACTGGTGTGAATCTATTCATGACACTGACTGAAAATCAATAGTTTCACTAATGATGTCACTGGTAGTGTATTCTTTTTTCTGGCCCTGTTTATTGGAATGGAATATCCCGGTAAAAATTTGGAGTAGGTTTATCATCTCATTTCCTGGGACCTTTAAACCTAGCCAGGCGCAAAAAAAGGCATCGCCCACACTTTTAAAGCAGAATCGTATGGAGTGCGCCAACATTCCTGAAATTACTTTTCTTGTTGTTTTCCACAAATATCAGGCAAACTTAATAAATAGAGGAGGTTATGTATGCTTACTATTAACAAAATTTATAACCAAAAAAAACTTAAGATAAACAAAAAAATCTCGTTTTAAAAATGAGAATTTTTTGCAAATAAGTAGACGTCGAAAGACTTCCGTATTGGTTCTGATCCATTTTTCCAGCATAGTCGTCAACGGTGTGTACGTATTAAGTTCTTATAAACATGATACACATTGTTTCAATGGGTATCCAAAGTCCAACGGCTGTGTACACTTACTCTCTGTAATAAGTAAATAGCTGAATAGTATTGTTATAATTATACACCAAAGGTCATCAACATTTTCTCCCAAATATGTAATGATGCTTTGTCTATAGGATACATACAGATTATACATTTAATATACATTTTATCTCCCAAAATTTGTTGTCTTTAGCCTTAGGTTTATTATCATATTTCCCATGAAAAAGGAAGCATGATGTAACCGTTAATTGCATGGGAAAAACATCTTTTGCTACTTACACGTACCGTAAGCCAAATTGTGACTACTGCGCAGCAGTGGCGTAACCAGCGGGGGGCAGGGGGGCGCGGCCCCCCCCCCCAAACCGAACCCTTGCCCCCCCCTTCGGCCCCCCCCCCCAAATGAACTGACCTTTTGTACAGTGTCTATGGAGAAGGACCCAAATTAGCCCCCTCAAAAAATGTCTTGGCACCCCTTCTGCCCCCCCATTTGCAAAGGTCTGGTTACGCCACTGCTGCGCAGACTCGCTCAGCGAAAATACCAGAATAGATGTTTGTGATCCTAGCACCTTCGTTTTTGTTTATGGTTCATAGGTATCCTCGAGAAAAGGCCATTTCCCAAATTTCAGTTGATTCTGACAGTACGTTTTAATGTTATGAGCAAATTTGTGTATCATGGTGCCTCATAGGTCACTGTGTTGTAATTTCTGTCCGTTTACGGACAGAATATACAAAATTACGAATTTCTTCAAGAGTAGATCGATTTCGCACGTAAGATTTGGTACAGATACTATACTTAGGTCAAAGGATCAGATAATGTAAAAATCTCAACTATTTTTTAGGTATGTCGGGGACGAGGCTATGGATCACGAAATGCCCCATTTAAGGTAAAATTCAAACTTGTATAAACTCACTACTTAGTTTCACGGGAAACAAACTTGCGGTTTTTGTGATAGAAGCGATTGCAAAGTCATACTCATACTGTGTTAATACTGATGGTTTACCAATAAAACGGCAGTATTTTGTGTCTATCTTCGCAAGAAAGTGGATTTGGAGGCTGAAATTTCAGGATGACAAGAGGATATAAAAATGTATACTTCCAGCTAAGTCAGGAGGGGTCCCAAAAGCGATCGGATCATCGGAACAAGCACCTCTAACTTGAGCTCACATATTATCCAAATTATTTTAAGAAATGGGTTGGCATTGGGAGTTCTTGGGTTGTGACATAGCGGGTTGGTAATGGATGCATGGAGAATGGTGAAGCAACACCATCACCATTAAAAGTACACAGCAAGATTGGAAATAAAATCTGAGGTAGATGTACTCACCACAATAGGCCCAAATTGTTCCAATATCGACATAGTCGTTGTTTTTCACCCAGGCGTCCCAATCAAAGGGCGCTTGCTGATAAACTCCCCTCGCATCATCGCTATCATTGACGTACTTCAAAGTTCTGTTGTTAACCTCCGCACCATTTTCTTGTTCTTTATTTTCGGAAGTCTTTACTGCGGAACTTTTACTCTGTTTAATTGAAGCGTCACCTTCTTTTCCTTTCTTTAACTTACTGCCCGAGTTCTCACTATTATTCAAGTTAGTGCTTTCTTGCATTGACTGGGAAATTAGAAAGAAGGAAAGCTTGGTTCAGACTTCATCCCTAGCCTGTTTAGATGGTGAAAATGAGGTGCTCGATTACTGTCTTGCTTCTGTTATGGTCCGAGTTTGAGGCTAAGGTATCTGCAGCTGGTGGATGGTTGAAGAATTCCAAGTATAGCAAAAGAGGATAAAACAAAAAGGGCAAACAGACTCGATGTTCTTTTCACGTACTTCATGGTTGATGATTAAGTGACTAGAAAATGCATAATTACCTAAGGCCAATGCTCAAGTCAGTAAATGAAATAACAAGAGTTTATAAAAAGGTCATTATCTTTTCCGTCATGTCAAAAACGAACCGCAGTGAGCGTAATGTATGGTATAGTCTAAGACTTAACAAGCCACTCATCAAGGGAGACACCATTCATAATATAACGAAGAAAATTCAAAACAAACTCTACAAAATTGATAATCACGCATCGAATGAGTGATTTGCTTGGTACAAAAGCCAACGGTAGAGGGGAATTTATCTCTGATAACATTTTTAGTTCAGTCCACGAAAGTAAATATTACTTGGTAAACCCCACTAGTCTAAAGCCACGAAAATATTCTTCAGCGACTCGGGTGTTTATTTATTTGTGTAAATGATTCTAAAGCAATTTTCCATCCCGCTTAGCAATCGCCTTTTTTTTCAAAATCAAATCAAAAATTAAAACAAGCAAACCAAAATAAACAAACACCAAATCACGGTCGGTCGGGTCGAAGTAGTTAGGTAGTTAGACCAAAGTTTTAACATACGGTTTGTCCCCGTAAACGAGGGTGGCAGGATTCACCCTTCACACTCAGCAATACTGCGGTGTGAGAATTTATTGGAGCAAAAGATTAATTGACCGGGATGCCCTTCCTGACGTTCAATCCACAGTTATCGGCGGTGGGCCTAGCCTTTGTGGCAACTTGCCCAACATGCAGCAGCATGTGCTGGATGGCCGCCATGAGCTCTCCAGAGCTGACGGCCCTTGTAGGTAGATCTTCTTTGTCATTCTACCGGGTAACCAATTACCATCCTCATCAGAGTCCTTACAAATCCGATGGGAGGGGAGTGGAAGCGGTTAGCCGGACGAGACTCGGCCCCTGGACCAGGTAGCTACTGGTTACAGGATACCAGAGCAAGGTCTCAAAGAAAACTTGACCTGACTAGCAGAAAGAATTTTAAAAAAATCTTGTCGCCTAATATGAATTCATTGTTCAAATGATGGCCGATCCGTTATCCTAATGGAAAGAAAGAAAACGACATTTAACGGCCGTTTTTAGATTATTGTTTGTAATAAGCAACGAAGAGGTCCTTTAGACATCACCTCTTATCGATATAGTTTGTGATTGACGAAATACTAATAGTTTTTGTTAATGTTCAAACTTAAATTTCCCCTACCCATCTGGAGCTATGGAGCAAGATCAATCAGGACTATTCCAATTATGTCATTCATCGTACATTGCACACTGGTTCCACATCCTCAAAAACATCATTCAAAGCGGAAGACACAACTGGCGCCATGACCAAACAGTGAAAGCAATCTCTAGAGGTCTGGCACCGTACGCCGCAGAGGCAAACCAGAAAAAAATTATCACACCTGAGATGAATGAACTTCATCTCTACAATAGCCTTTTGACAGCTGATGGTACAAACCTATCGAATCCAGTCTTACCAATGCCAAAACAGAAGACAGAGGCCAACCAACTTATGAAGCTTGATGGATATTCCTGCTGGATGATGAAAAAAAAACAATAGTGCTCACTCAAGAAATCACTGAGACAATGAGACAGAATCACTGTCATAAGTCAATCCGATTGAATGATGTGTTTTGACGGCAAACCAGATGATGTAGCTTGCTCTCAGTGCAAGTCTATGAAGCGGTTTCATAATGGATTTTCTTTTAGACTGGGACTCTAGGCTTGGACAAGATATTTGCTTGAGTGATGTGTGTTGTAGAAGCCCCAGCTTCTGTTAATGGGACGTTGTGGGGGCACCATCCTTTTCCGGCATATGCATGGACAGGTCTCTATCCCCATTGGAACGTAAGTTCTATTATGAGTACTGTCTAGTCCTTTCTGAATCGATTATGATATCAGGACGTTTGGGTGTGTTTCTTGCTATTTGGGGAAGGAACACGATTTGTTGTGTTGTGTTCTTCATCCATAAGAGCTTCCCAGTCATTGATTTTGTAGGATGGTTGTACCACTTTTCTTTGGAGGGATTTAGTCTGGGTTTCTGTAGGCCATCTGCAGTGCGAAATGCAAAGTGGGTGATAGCCTGTTCTTGTGTGCAATATTCCCTTATTTGCCTGTATATGAAGTCATCAAACCCAGATTTATAGTTTTGAGGGTTTGGTAATGGCGACAGTGTAGGGCCTATATAGGGGTAGTTGCAACCATTAGGATGTGGAACAGTGAGTTGCTTTGGTGACAAAGTTGGCAGGAGTCTAGGGTGGTTTTACCCATAGTCTCAGATTTTCAGGAGATTGCAGTTGGTCGGGTACAGCAGTGATATGGAATGACAACAGGTCGGGTGTCCATGCATACCAGTTTCTTCAATGATGTATCGACTTGACATAAATGAGTCCAATTTCAGCCACTGTCCTTGCTTAATTCAGCCATACAGGTTAAACAAGTATAATATTATCATCTTCATCTAGACCTTTGACTACACTGGTCAGTCGTTGTCGGTGTGTTGAGGCGTCATAGCTTTGATAAGGTTTGGTGTATTTCTTGAAACCAAGATCTGTCTGCCCTCTGCACTTTTCATTCATGATTGTAGATGGTGTTCTCTTGTTTTAGTCCTTTGAGCCCATTCCATCTAGACTTATTTGCCTTCTTTGGAGCAGTCTTTGGTTACAGAGAGGAGTACTGTCCATCAATAGAAGTGTTGTTGAGAGCTATTTAGGAACTTGCATTGCACTTCACTTAAAGATGTGGGAGTCTTTGCATGGCCATAATGATTTCTACTCTCGGTAGAGAGCAGTTTTGGTGGTACATCGGCTTATTACTGCCCATCAAGTATTTGGTGCAGAAATAGCCCCTAGGTTATTGATGTAAGTAATTGAGAAATTGTAGATAGTGAATTTCAAAAGTCATTTGAGTATGATTGCATTGTTGTATATCCGCAAAACTTCAGATGCCGTTGATTTGAGTCTGTGGCTTTCAACAATCTAATTTGCCTCATCACAGATTGTATGATGCTTGCGCTTTAGATCTTCGGAAGATCAGCTGTCTCAAGGAATCTCATTTGCTGGCTGTGGATGCTGGCAATCTCACCACCGTCAACCGTTAGTTTAGGGTCATACGCCACACACTGGGATTTATGTCCTTCTTTTCTTTGCATTTTATTTGGGACATACTTCTTAATGGCATGCGACCGGCATTTGGTTGGTTTGGCTTTCATAGTACGTGTCCATCTAAGGAAGTCGTTAACTGTGTTGATCAGTTTTTGGCAGTCTTCTGAGCTCCTTGCAATCAGTGTGAGGTCATCTGCATTTTAAAGAGACACTGGCACATTTGAAAAATAGTGCGCCCTCAAGATTTTTCAAAATCGGTATTTTTGCATGGTTGTAAAGCTTTTATATACAAAAGCCCTCACCCGAAATGATTAAGACCAAATCAGCTTCCTTATGGGTAAACAGAACGATTTTGTAATTTCACGTCGCCGGCGACGCTTAATTCAGCAGACGACGAAAATTGCGTTTAAGGGGTTTGGGTTATATATACTTCCCGCCATAATTTTCCATTCAAACTTCGCATAAATACGGTTTCATCGATATGATCGAAAAATTCAAGAAAAAACTCGGGGGTCACTGATGTCACTTTTGAGTTAAAACCATTACAAAATACACATTTTTCGCCAAAATTAACTACATAAGTCTATGGAAAAATAATTTTTTCGAGGACATTTTTGGTTATAGCTAAAACTTTAGCCATAATTTTCTTGTGATATTTTTATATAAGTAGCGCACTCATGAGAGCTTTCTAATGAAACAAAAAAATCATGGGGTCACCGAGTCCCCTTTTGAGATATTCATGCGAAAATCCTTATTTTTCTTGAAAAAATGAACCCTTGCGACATCTTAGTGCGTACAGCTCCGACAAAAAACGCAGAATAATACGCAACGTGTTGAGCGCGTGTCTCTGAATGTTGCGTGACCAGCGAGATCGATTCTTTCGACTTAAGGTTCGTTCATACTGCACTGCAACGTGCGTTGCGGTAAGTTGCAGTGCTCGAATTCGGTCTCTGTCCAGTATACTGCATTGCGGTACTGCAACCGAGTTAAATTTATTTTAACTGCAGATGCAGCAGGTTGCGTTGAGTTGCTGCAGCAAGTGATCGATATATCGGCACTGCACTGCGCAGTGCAGCGATGTATGAACGAACCTTTAGGCTTATAACATTCGCTTTCACTTTTTTTTATCTTTTATGTTCTGAATCCGAGTTTCGTGTTATCATACTTTTTGTTAAATCCTATATTCTGCAGTTTGTGACAGGAGAGGTGGCATCACTCCCTGTTTAGACCTATTATATTAGGATTTTTGATAGATTTTGTCTTAAAAGACAGACATGTCAATTAGGATTCTTCACATGACCCCTCGAATTTAACAGGAATATTTCAAATAAAATAACTATATGGGAAAGGCAACACTATTCGAAGGACCCACCGTCCCCACAAATCAAGCAGCAAACATTTTCCAGCACAAATGAATACCGAACCCAAATTCGGAACATTGGGTAAGCTAAAAGCTTTTTTTTTCTATCGAAGATATAAAAGACGAATTACACAAAATTAATAAAAAAATAATGCATAGGCACCATTTGCGATAGTGAGGTCTCGTATCGGGCTTGACTCGCATATATCTACATATTACGCATTGATAATCAATATTAGTATGTTTTCATCAGGAAAGCACCAGAAAAAAATTAGATATGTTTTGAGGGAAATGGGGGACTAACAATAATCACGAAATGCATGTAAAATTTGGGGGTTAATTTTACTGATTGAGACTAAGGGGACAGCCACAAGTCTCTGTTCGAGACAAATGTGCGGACAACGCTCTAATCCATATGGGGAGGGCCAATTTCCCCTCCCCATTCCTCACTGCCTCCAAGATGCCAGGGAGAAAAACAATGAAGAAACCAGTGTGAACAAAGAACAATAAGAGTGAATGATGGTCTATGTTCAATAGGTCCCGTGCATCCACCATACTCGCGCGCTCGTGCGTGAAGAATGTTTTTATTTTGCGTAAAAACTCTTGCTACGCGGGATGTGCGCTCTTGTTTGTTAAGCGCGGGCAATCGACGCTCAGCTGCGGAAGACATTTCGGAATATATTGAGGCTTGGAACGATGCCAAAAGTTGATGTATGACCCAAACTCCTTAACACAAGAACAGGCACGTTTCCCACGCTATGCACACTGTTGACCGGTTTATAAGCTTTGTGGTTTTAATATCAGTGAGTACGAGTCAAAAGTATTCATGTAATATACACATGTGTTGATTAAAGTTATGGAAAACTTAAAAGTTGGCCTACAAATTACCTGGATGTCTTTATCCTAATATCAATGTTCTCCTATATGTTTTTGGGTATGTTATTTTATGTGTAAAATATATCGCTGTTCTTCAATGGCCTAGACCTGGACATCATTTAGAGCAAATTGAAGAAAAATTTCATATTTGTGAAATGTGCCAGTGCCCTTAAAGCATTGAGCAGATGTATCTGATTGTGAATCACTCATACATATCCGAGATGGCTGCATTTATCAAGGAGATCTGACATAAATTGAAGACCACCAGGAATAGAATGTAAGATAGTGAGCATCCTTGGTAGACACCAATGCCACCGTGTATCCAGACTGTTGTCAACTCTTTTGTCTCACCCGGACGTAGCACTTTTATCATAGGAACTGACGATCATTGTCCGGAAGTTTTCTGGATTTGTTGTAACCCATATAATCCAAACTGGATTAAAGCAATAACAGCACTACATTTTTTGAAGAGCGCCCACAATTTTCAAATTTGATATTTGTGCACAGTTATGTGGTAATTGTCTAGGAAAAACTGTAATCGCGAAGCGAGAATGCCTCAAAAATGCGTATTTATCATAAAATACGGGTTTGTACTTGGAATGGTGATCCTAGATTGTACTTACCGGCAGAGCTGGAAATGGGCTAAGTTGATGTCCGTCCATAATGAAATAGTGCCACCTCAAGAAAATGACCTCTAATTGGATTGCCTGCAACCAATTTCAAACAACTAATGGATGAAGCGTAAACATGTAAATTGGCTATTTCCCGGTTCTTTATATTGGAAGGCCGTTTCCAACAGCCGTTGAATTATTATCGGAGATCTCCGATATTAATTATTCTAATTACAAAATTCCTTCGTTTGAAACACATATAGACATTTTCGAGCGTAACCATTCACAGGTATAGCTTACTAGCCAGATACCAATGCAACCATGTAAAACAGTTCCATAGCATTTTGTAGATCAAGCCATGTTGTCACAGTAGGGTTTCCATTCTTTTTGGCATTTGTAACGTTTTTTTAGAGCTTCACTGTGTTTTGTACAGCCAGATACTTTCTCCATAAAGCTCTTTTGAATGGATTAATAGTTATTTTCAGTCATGTAAGCGATGGTTCGTTGAGCTAGGATGCCATTCCCAGGTACCACTGGAGTTCTTTAGTGTGATTGGTCTAAAGTGGGAGGGATCTGATGTGTTTTCATCTTTGGGAATAAGGATGGTTTCACCTGTCCACCAGCTCAAAGGTATACTTCCTGTCCTCCATTATCCGGCATATTATTTCATGCAGGAACTGTGTTGTTTTGGACACTTCTTCCATACCATGTGGGGTATACGGTTAGTGCCAGGAGCACTGGAGTTTCTCCTCTTCATCAGGTAATTAGTCAATTCAGTTAGGCTTGCTGGTGTGGTATTGAGTAGCTTCTTCGGACATGGTGGTCTTCTCATTCCTTTCAAAGGGTGCTATTTTGAGGCACGCCTTTTATCATTGTTGAGCTTTTCTGCGACATTTTTTTCTGGAAGGTGGGTGTTCTGCTTTCACTTAGGTTGAGCAGCATCTTGGCAAACTTGGTTAAAACATACTTAATTCAATATTCACTACAGACCTGCTTCATACAGTCCTAAGGACCGCACTCATCAGGTGAATATTTGATGTTGAGAATGAATGACTACTACTACATGGTTCGCATAATAATATTGGAATTCGTGCGAGTGTGCGCGGTGGGAGCTACAAGTAAGCGAACGTCGCGGAGGGATGCGCGCACCTCGTGGAGGTATGCCCGGTGACAGGTCTTGGAAGATTTGGTTGCTAAGCAGTCGTTGATAGAGGCCGTGCGTAACCTTGACTTAGCCGACAGAATTGATTCTAGTGCCAAAAAAGAGGCTTTCATAACCCTCAAAGACCACAAACCCAACTTCCCAACCCGTCCTGCAGATTGATTAACCCCTCCAAATCGGAAATAGGTATTATTAGTAAACAACTGCTTGAAAGAATCAACAAGAAGATAACGGACAAAACCCAACTCAACAAACAGTACTGTCTGCAGATTGAGTATATATATATATATCACTGTATATATATATATATTATATATATATATATATAATATATATATATATATTATATATATATATATATATCACTGTATATATATATATATATATAATATATACATATAACCCTATATCGCACCTTTGGAGACACTGATCTTTGTTATGTACTAATGAATACGTTAGGGAGACATTTACTGTCTCCCTAACGTTTCCTTTAGAATTGCGGTTTATTCCGTCAAAGGATATGAATATTAATTTATGCAAATGAAGGGTAATCACTGATATAACAAAGGATATGAATATTAATTAATTTAAATAACTATAAGAGCTCATTATAAGCTAATGAATTATTCAACTGTCTCCCTAATATACCATTTGTAGATTTGTATATATATATATAATATATATATATATATATATTATATATATATATATTATATATATATATTATAGATAATATTTATATATAGTTATCGACAAATTTCCGAGAAACACTGTTTTTTATTTTTTATTATATTTTAGAAACGCTATTTTAAAATTAATATGATGCAGGTAGAACCTTAGAAGCGAGCGCTCATATACACTTTCATTCTGTCATATTTGCCAAAATGCATGCAAGAATTCCATAAATTACCGTTTGGAATCCCAAATGCCCAAATCCAGCAGATCGTGTCCGGCCCCCCTGGTTTAAGTCGTATTTTATCTTTCTACTTCCTAGCCGAATAGTAGGACAGCTTTGGTCAAAAATGTTTGTTTGCCGTAATCCAACCAGCCCTGACAACATAATTTATAAAAAAATCAGAATTTTTCGTCAAGATCTCGCTTTTATGTGTTAAACCAATAGCAACGTCTAAAATTAGGATTTCTTGGCCGCCCTCCCCGAAGTAAAATTGTATTAATTTAAAAGGGGCTCCCATTTTATTTAATTATTATTATTATTATTACTTTTATTTTACATGGTTAAAAAGCACACACTAAAACCCAGGACAAGGTCTTCATGCAAAATCCAAGTAGAAGCAAGAGCATGGACCATTGCAGGGAAAATATTGCACAATTACATAAAAATACATTAAACAGTCATAAGATGCACCATTACATTTCATACCGCTGATATTGTCCAAACCAACTCCTTTCTACTGTTCCAAATGGCGTATGAGCCTAGCAAAGCAAGTTTGGAGATGTCCCTTATGACCTGTTTCTTGAAAGAACCCGAATTGAACTTAAAAATGGATCGAATACGAACAAGTTTTTCTTTGGTAACTAAACCACGAGAACCCACTTCAAAACACACGAGACGAGTATTAATACCTCTCTTGTTAAGGTCAGAAAGAAGACCAGCATACTTGTTTTGTTTGAGATCATGAGCTTTGGGAATATTAGGCTCAAATGGCACAGTAAGTTCTGCAATGATGGTTTTTTTGGCAGATTCATTATAAAGAAATAAATCAGGACGTTGTGCAGTTGGGAGAATATCAGCTGGTATTGTATTACCACTCGAGGTCATGCCTTTGATGTCCGCATAAACCATGACATCTCTGCCCTTGGAGGAGTCTTGCAACATGTGAACAATGTGACCAAGAATGGAGTCATGTCTCCACGTATATCTGCCCTGATTTAGACTGACAGAACAATTATTTAGGACGTGGAGTAGACTTTCCTTATTCTTGCAAAGGATACACCTCGCACTACTCCGTTTACCCCAAGATTTAAGATTGAACATGGTAGGCAGGAAGTCTATGGAAGAGCGGACAGCAAACGACAGGACCCCCCTAGGAAGGTCATAAATAAATTCGAGCATCTTTCCCTGTTGGATTAAGGGACGGATATAGTTTCTCCAGTAATCAGAGCGCTTTTGTTTTAAGGTATCCTGAATGGATTTCTTGACCTTGATCCAATTGTTTACAGATTGCGGAGTCTTAATAGTGGATTCGTTAAAAGCAGAATCCCAAGTTTTAATACCATTGCGAGACATTTTTGTAGTCCACTGCGATTCGCGTTCGAATTTAGACTGAAGCGCATTTCTGGTGCGGTTGTCAGCGAGGGTCATTGTTCTGCAATAGAGAACAGTATGGCTCTCAACATAGACATCCGAAATGCGCTTCATGTTTAAGCCATCTGGGTTAAAAGGATCGCAGGGGTAGGCCCTTTAGGTTTCATTTGGAGCCAATATTTAATTGCATTGGTGTGAATTTGATCAAGAGTCTGAAGCTGAGTGTCCGTCCGTAAGCTCATGAGTCATAAGAAGGTACCTAATTGATGGAACAGAGTATTGGTTTATATATTCGCAATTTAAACTCAGGGCGAATTAATGACCTGTTGATGTTATCGATCATGGTGTTAAGTTTGGATTTAACAACTTCAAAATGCTCACTGGTTTTATTACACAAAGTTATCAAGACACCAAGGAATTTCTCCGGAGCAACATATTTATTTATCGTATTGTTTAATTATTCCAAGCTTTTTTAAAATATCAGCACAACATTATAATAGGTTTAATGTTAGAAAACAAGTACATAAAAAATATATTTGCGAGAAAACAAAATATCCAACAGAATGGAGAATTAAAATAAATTCCTTGTTGAATATCGGACTACAAATTAAATTTCAATATTTTAGTCAGATCCCCGTCGATTGTTATTTCCGTAGGAGTTAATGGTAAGAACGAAAAGGGGGATCAAATGAGGGTCGGTATTTTTTAAACCTGTCAGACTATAGATTTCAATAGCTATACGCGTTAGTCTATAAGAGCTTCGCTTCGCGCTCGCTTATTATCAATCACAAAACAAGCACTTGAATACTCATTAATAATTGTGAAAATTAAAGTTCAAAAGCTTAATTACTTTTTGGAGATATATATTTTTAAAGCATAAACAAATTAAATATCGCAGCTCGAGGAAACAATAAAATACATAAGAAATGTCACGAGGAATTTCAAACCATGAGGCGACATTTTTTACCATAACTTTTGAACGGAAGCTGCGATTGTTGTCGAACAAAAAGCAAAAGAAATGTAATTTTTTCGTATCTTAAATTTTAAATGTTCATTTTTGGCCCCTCCAACCTCATATTCGCCCTTAACCAAGGCGTTTGATTTGGTCAGCCGTGAGGGCCTTTGGAAAATCATGGCCAAGTTTGGATGCCCAGATAAATTCATCTCAACGGTGCGTCAGTTCCACGACGGTATGATGACGAGTGTACAGAATCATCTTGATTCCCAGTAACTAATGGAGTAAAGCAATGATGTGTTCTAGCACCAGTCCTCTTCAGTATCGTGTTCAGTGCCATGCTTCAAGATGCTTTCTGCAACGGCTGTCCTGGGATTAGTATTGTTATATGGCCTCCATTTTTCTGATTAAACTTTTAAAAATATTATTTTCTCAATTTTATTTGAGAAAAGATTTCTCACGGGAAAAGTACTTGTTTACTATAAAAGAGAGAAAGGGGAATACCCCTAGTTTGTTTTGCTAAGTGCACCTGTTTAGATTGCACAATAGGGGAAGTGGGGAATTCCCCAAGAATGCTAAACTTAGAAACTGAGTCAAATGAACTCTGAGTAAGATTAGAATTGTTAAGTGTAATTTTGAATTGTATAGATAATTGTACTTTGGACATACCAAATTCTTGAACCAATTACAAATCATTAAAATCTGTTATATTATATAAAATTTAGATCACTTGTGCACAAGGCTCGTTTGTTTGTGTTTAAAAAAAGGTATTTCTGACCTTTGACGTCTACGAGACGTCATAACAGAATTGGGGGCTCGTCCTTGGGAATTGAATTGAGATAAATTTGAGCCTTATTGTTCAGAATTTACACATTAAAAGTGTGAATAATATTGTAAACATTGTGCACATTTTGGCACACAAAATTTTGTGTGTATTACATGTACTACTTTGTAGTTTGGTTCAAGGCAATATTATATTGTGTTGTAGAGTACAATCACAATGGAGTTTGATCCAGAAGTGTTCATAGGGCAAATAACTTGGGAGAAGTTTGATGAGCTGAGAAAGCCTGAGTTAATGAACTAGCCAAGCATTTTAGTCCAGGCTACAGACCATGTGACCTTGTTATAACATATATCCCTAAAATCACTAAAACCCACTTTTACCCACTTTCAAAATTTTGGGCAAAATCCTCCATTTCAGTGGATTTCATAGCGGCCATTCAACCAGCCGTAACAGGCCGAAAGCTTTTAGCCACACCACAACTCTTAAGTCTAGCGGCCACTTTCAGGTAAATATTAAGGAAGCGGTCCGCTCTGGACTTAGTTCATTTTGAAATGGCTATGCGACATTCCACCCAAGGTTCGCTTAGTAGATCTAGAGTGATTTTCAGCTGACCAATGAAGTGGTCCGCTAATGGAAAAATCTCCCTGCCGTGGCCCGGCTACGTGACTTTTCACCCAAGAGTTGGGTTAATAATCTAGAGCGATTTACCGCTGACCAAGGAAGCGGTCCGCTCTGGACTTAGTTTTTTTCTGAACTCTGGACTTAGTTCATTTTTGAAAAGTCAACATGCGGTGGCCCGCTACGTGACTTTTCACCCAAGAGTTGGGTTAATAATCTAAAGCGATTTACCGCTGACCAAGGAAGCGGTCCGCTCTGGACTTAGTTTTTTTCTGAACTCTGGACTTAGTTTATTTTTGAAATGGCTACGTGACATTTCACCAAACGTTCGCTTAGTATAGCTAGGGGGATTTTCAGCTGACCAATGAAGTGGTCCGCTAATGGAAAAATCTCCCTGCCGTGGCCGGCTACGTGACTTTTCACCCAAGAGTTGGGTTAATAATCTAAAGCGATTTACCGCTGACCAAGGAAGCGGTCCGCTCTGGACTTAGTTTTTTTCTGAACTCTGGACTTTAAAAAATAGTTCATTTTGAAATGTCTGAGAGGCACTACCCTCCTATAGTATACGTTCTGGTCGCGGCCAGTTTTCTATCCTTAGAGCAACTTCATAGCGATGGTCCAGTACTTAACCTCAACTGACTTGTGCGAGTCTGCAGTCAGAAACTGGGCATGCTACGCACTCTCTAAAAACAATTAGATATGAACCCTCAACACCTATCTTACATAGGTTTCCCGGGAAATGAACAGTGGCCAACATTTCTTGCGGACCCTCCGGGAGTCTCCGGCCCACTAAAAGAGGTGATTTCCGTTGTGGCCTGCTAAAATGTTGCTGCCGTGGGCCCGGGCACTTTGAAAAGGTGACTTAGTGATTTCTAGTTACGAGCAGATAACGGCAGCTTTTGGTCCAAAAAATACGCTGTTTAAATGCCGTGGCCCTGTCACGTGTACGTTGGCAGGGCAGGCAAGTGAATTTTCAAAAATGAAACTAAGTCCAGAGCGGAACGCCTTCCTTGTTCAGCGGGAAGGGCCGTGGGCCTTCTTTTGAAAAGGTTCGCTGCCGTGAGCCGGCTAAAGGTTTGCATCGTGCGGTATTCTTCACCACTTCTGTCGCCCGGAATCACCCCCGGAGCTATAAAAAAAAAATGTTGGCCACCTGCCGGGTTCCGCAAAACCAACTTAAATAGGGGTTTTTTGAAGGGAAAAAACTCTGTATGAAAGAGTGCCGGGCCTGCCCGGTTTCTGATCGCAGACCCACACCGGTCGGATGTGGTTCAGGTATGACGCGGTAGAAATGAAGGTGCCAATTGGGCGCCCAACTGCCGGGGACCAGAACGTATACTATAGGGGAGTATGTCCGGGTTTTGCACGGACTGGCCCGGTGCGTGGTTTTGGTCTGAGCGGCTAGAGTGTTTTGTGCCAACATTTTTGTAGCCGGCAGACGGGGCGTTTTCCCACTAGTAGTGGATTTTACCGAGAGCGGCTCTCCGCTGGAGAGAGCTAGAAATGTACGGGTGCCGTATGAGAAATCTGGATTTTAATCTAGGGACGCTTTCGGTAGCGTTACATTGAGTGTGTACAAAAATGTAGCATGCGCAGAGGTCCAAAAAGCCGGCCTGCAGCGGCTTCGGCCTGGTTCGGGACCAGAACGTATACTATACAAGGTGTTGGGACCGGTTCATGCAGTAGGCCCAACATTACGGTAAAACTGCACGCGCCTTAACAGGCGTGCGGCCGCCCCTACGCAAGAGCGTAGCTGTCAAGTATCTAATGTGAAGCACCCAATGTCTGAACAGAGAGACCAGTTGCTAACCGCCTTAAATCCAGAGAGAGAGAGAGAGAGAGAGTTTCTTAAGCAAAGTCCAACCCCTTGATACAGTCTCTAAGGAGTTTAAAGCGGCACTGGCACATTTCACAAAATATGAAATTTCTTCAATTTGCTCTCAAATGATAGTCTAGGCCATTGGAAGAACAGAGATATATTTTATACATAAAAATAACATACCCCAAAACAGATAGGGACATTGATATGAGGATAAAGACATCCACGTAATTTGTAGGCCAATTTTTAAATTTTCCATAACTTTAATCAACAAATGTGTATATTACATGAATATTTTGGACTCGTACTCACTGATATTAAAACCACAAAGGTTATTGACCAGTCAAACAGTGTACATAGCGTGAGAAACATGCATACGGCGTGCGTGTTCTTGTGTTAAACGCCATTTTCGTCGTCTGCTGAATTTCGCGTCGCCGGCGACGCTAAATTACAAAATCGTTCCGTTTACCCATAAGGAAGCTGATTTGGTCTTAATTATTTCGCGTGAGGGCTTTTGTATATAAAAGCTTTACAACCATGCAAAAATATCGATTTTGAAAAATCTTGAGGGCGCACTATTTTTCAAATGTGCCAGTGTCTCTTTAAGAGAGTCGCTTTGTGGAAAGAAAGACTTGCTATCAACCAAGTATTAAACATCTATTGGTATTGAACCTGGGGAGCATCTTCGACCTGGAGCTGAATCCTCATGGGCCGAATGGCGATGTCTCAACTGATTGAGAACCAGAACCGGCCGATCTAAGATTTCCTTGCAAAAATGGGACCGCCTGGAAGTAGATCAGGACACTACCTGTGATTGCGGAACTGCATCACAGACAATGGAACATCTCTTGGTCTGTCCAATGCTGGAGTAACAATGCACAAACAAAATACCTTGTAGAATTCAGTGAAGCAGCCAGACATCTCTACACACCTCTGGCTGGATCATATTTGAGAACCACTGTGTTTGGATACGATAAGAAGAAGCAGCTAGGGCAGTCAATAGGAGCGCTACAGTTGAATAACATTCCATTTTCGGTCCATTTATAGAGTCTATCATAAAAAAAACCAATATGTTTTTCTACCTCTTTTTTAAATTTTAACACGTTTTGAAAAAAAGGCTTCTTATTTTACACCTGCTTAGATATATATAAAATATTGAGCATGTAATATTACAAAATTGAAGCACTCGAATGTAAATCCATGTCCATTGGACTCTATTGAGTCAGGCCAAATTAGGGCGTTACCATGGTAAGAAGTAATCCTGGATTTTGAATATGAATCGGATTGGTAAAAGGGTCAATTTGAGACCATTTGCATCAAAATTTGTGCATTTTTGTGTTGCATTTTTGACCCCTGTAGACTAAAATATTGACCTTTGACCTTTTTGCTGATAACTCCTTAATAACGATCCATCCCAAATAGGGCAAATTATACCTTTCCTGAATCCTTATGATTAAAGGAACACATTGGTGAGGGTTTTTTTAGCACAATATCATCAATTTCACATTTGACCCCTGTAAAACGTCAATGGCGCCCTTAAGTGCAAATATGACACAGACAATTTCACAAGATGTTAGAAATGCTTCTCTATGATCTCCTTAAACCTATAAAACTGAAAATCAATTTTGGCCCAACTTATGAATTAACAATCAAGGCAACGACAAACGCGCTCCAAACTAATCGTTGCATCACTCCTTTCATCGGATGTCCTGTGTATCACGCAGAAGGTCTCCTCAGCCACATGCGCACACCCCCGGCCCCCCACCCCCCTCACATATTCACACTGGTGGACGAACGACGCGATAAATCAAAAAGAAGAGAGATAATAGTCAAGGTTTGATTGCATCTCATGACATCTTGGCGATACATCCAATTACGCATAATTAACTAATCTGCATACCTAATTTGCATATTTTACCCCAACACGAGGGGTAGGGGGGAGGTTCATGGATGCAGAACCCAGTGGGTCAACGGCTGTGGGCGGGGGTGGGGGGTCCTTCCACCGGTGACCATGTTACGATCATCATACGCCTGGGCATGCCTCAAGAAGAATGGCGGTATGCAAATCGGATAAGTACACATAATTTGTGCTCGCGCCCTACAGAAAGACAGACAGAAAATTCTATCGCCTTTTCATTATATCTTCAGACAAGACAAAATTGGGGTGGGGTGGGGGTTGATTTTGACATTTTAGTTGATTACGACTCTAATGGCCTTTTGGTTGATTTACTTAATTTTGGTGGGCAATACCCATTGTTTTGTGGTATTAGGAGCACTAGGCAACTTTCGTCTTACCATAACCTTTCGTCTTTTGTGATATTGCAGTTTTAGCTCAAATTTGGGCTGCGAGGAGCCTTTCCCGAAAAGTGTTGATTTTGACATTCGTGCTAAATTGAACGTTTTTTATTCTTGTAGCAACTTCCTGAAAGTTTGACTTGGATGATGTTTGGCTGTTTTGAAACGCAAGCTTTTTATGAAATAACATACCCTGGCAATATTCGGTTTTCAGACATATTTTCTAATGGAAAAGTTGAGGTTCTAAAAAAACTTCAATTGGATGTAACGGATGTGCGGGCTTGCCACCTTGCAATACTGTACCACAGTTCCTAGCGGCCCAACGCGACATTCTTAATCATTAATTATACTCTCAAAACATCTCATGATAAAGTTGGAGCATGTTCTCATGACCTCCTAGTGCTTGTTATTATACGAGTAAAAAGGCAGAAATTACGATAGTTGTCCTCACAGTTTCTTCTTCGCAACCCTGCCGAATTCGGAACTCACCTTCACACAGAAAATCTAAACTGTCGGGGCTCCATTTCATGTCATTGTAAGTGTAATAACAAATCTGCACAGATTTCGTTGTAAAATCGTCCAGTGTGTCACTTTTAGAACCCAAAAGTAGGAAAAATATGTCTAGATATTGTCAGTGTTAGACCGGAGGACCGAAAACGGCCACTTTGGAGCCACTCCGATACAAACTGTAAACTTGCCACCACAGCGATGTAGTCTAGTCATAATTCTGAGTAAAAATCGTTTTAAAGTGTTGTAGTTTCAAAAATCAAACCTTGTGAAAATAGCGGGTAATCTAGTTTAGTTAAGTTATGATAAGATCGTATATAAGAAGAAAGAATATTGGTAAAATGTCATGCCTGCCCCTAAATTTATGGACATTTTGTTTGAGTAGAAACACTTCGGCTGGCTAATTTCCTACCTAGGGCACTAAATGGTTAGGCGACTGCCGAACTTCTAGGCTCACTATTATCGTTCGCAAGTTACGCTCAGAATAAACACGCAATATTTGGAAGCAGACGCTTTCTGAAATCACAAACAAAATGGGATAAAAGGCGAGAAATTGTCATTGTTTGCAGAGTTGTTGGGTAGATCTCACCCCGAGAGGGTCAGCCCTTTCGGGCTATCGCCTGTAGTGTAAGCTGCTGTGTATATCAGCGCGCACGCTGCCTCAGGTGAATAAAACCTAGTAGCAGAGGGAACCTTTACGTAGTTTTTGGATTCGTGGAACGAATCCCCCCCGGGGAGGGTTCTCAGGGCTTTGTGGTTTAACCCATGCTTCGTTCCAGGGGTTCCGAAAGTTACCCCTAAGCGGGACCAATTTTCATTGAAAAATAGCCCTAACGGGACCAGTTTTTGGGTGAAATTATCATACTAGTTTTCAGTGAAAATTATACACCTAAACTGGGACCAATTTGCAGTGAAATAACACCCCTTGGCGGGACTAGTTCTCAATATATGAAAAAGCTACCCGTTAAAATAGCGCAGTAGAGCAGATAAATGACACTTGAACTTAACTGCAAGAAAAAATATACACTCAGGGTTATTTTGCTGATATGTTTATGTTAATTTCTCTTATTTGTATCATTGAACCAGTCACAATCACATCTGAATTTGATACCCTAAGTGGGACTAGAATTGATATTGTTGAATTTGAACCCCTAGAGCGGTAGTCCCTCATTTCAGCTATCCCGCTTTTTTTGAACGAGCATGTGTACCCGACCCAATCCAAGAACCTCCCCGGGAACGAATCCCAACAAAAACGCTTCAGCTGGTGGACACATTTCTGCTGGTAGACACATTTTCGCTATTTTAAAG
Organism: Ophioderma brevispina; assembly: GCA_023653785.1. Lineage (NCBI taxonomy): Eukaryota > Metazoa > Echinodermata > Ophiuroidea > Amphilepidida > Ophiodermatidae > Ophioderma > Ophioderma brevispina. The sequence goes on along the minus strand of JAMKCH010025009.1, from coordinate 64,272 downwards.
TAAATACCTCCCTTGTTCAGGCTCGAGCGATCTCAGCGATCCACCTCAATGGAAACCCAACACTTCAATGAAACCCAGGGAAACCCATACGACGAATTAATTTAAAAAAAAATGTTCAAACCATATTTGAGTGATAATAGCCCAGAATGCCCCCATAATCTATTGGTGTGTTCTTTACCAAATTATGTGTGTTCTTAACCAAATATGGCATGTTCCTGTCTACACTCCGACTTTCCAAGTAGATTCCCAGATATTCCAACACGTTTTTGGTTTTATCTCCCCGAGAGCGCCTATACCCTCGTGCAATTCCATCGTTAGCATAAGAGGGTGTAATGTAAGTCAGTGGAATAGCCGTGGTTGTTGTTTTTTTTATAAATTTTTAGGATTCCGATGTCCAACCCCCCCTAAATGACCTCGCCATATGATGCAAGTTCCTTGACAAGCAGTGGGCATTAGATGGGCATGTAGCAAGTCGAAACAAGTGATTGCGCCTGTTTTTGCGTACATGCCAGGGGGGTAGGACACGATCTCTCGTTTGTCTTGGGGATTTCCAAACGGTAATTTGGGGGAACTCTGCTACGTGCTTTACTAGGCAGTCTCATCCCCGTGACATTTAAAAAATCATCTCTTAAACCTTTGTTCAACGATTAGTAATATCATGATAAAGTAAGAAACAAATATTTGGCCTTTCATTCAAAATCCGTCGGGTTAAGGGGATTACCCTCTGCAAAATAGTGTAATTTCTAATACCGGCATTATAGATTAAATAAAGTCCTTTTGTGACCAGGCCTAGTCCTTTAGTCAAGTCGGTGTGTAACCCGTTCGATATGCGTAAGAGCGGCCCTCCTACCGTTAATTCTTTGAAACAACTAGCACCCGGAAATTTGAATGCCGTTTTGAATTTGCGTTTGCTGTTAGGTTGGCATTCTACCCCCCCGTAAAATAGCTAAACAAGAAATAGAACGCTGATTCTGAATCGCGAAAAAATTGCGCTTGTGTTCGAAGGACGAAAATGAAGCAATAAACCGTCTTTTTCAAGACCATTCTAGTGAGCTTAGTGACGTGGCCGGAGGCCGATTTTTTAGAGGCAGTGATTTAGCATTTGAACCGAAAATCGCTGTGGATATAATATATGGCCCCGTAGGAGCCAGACTAGCACGATCCATTGTTGATATCATCGACATCATGGATCGCATGCAACTTGTGGGATTCTAATTACGTTGTCATGGTTGTGGGCAGCAACAATGGAGTTTGCAGCACGTTTCCATGAGTTCGGTAAGGGCTCATGATGAACTGTAGAGGAAGGGGAGGGGTGGGGTGCATGTTGGTGACCCCATGTGCCCTTGGTGACCTCATTTGACCTTTTGGCCGGTCAAAATGTTAACCCTCTTTCCCGCCATGCTTGTGTGCAAGTAAATCTGGAGTTCCGTAGGGCGTATAATGATGTAACTTGGTGGAAAGAAGCGGGTTACGAGTTCTCGACCTGATTAATGTTGGGCAATATTTCGGGCAAATACTTGCAAATGAGCTAATTAAAGGGGATGGCCCGATTTAATTCTGTAAATTTTTCAATCTTGAATAGAATGGCCTTCCCCAAAACCCCATCTGAAAAGGTTTTCACACACCGATATTTCCACCCGTTTTGAGTTTGAGAGCTAAAAACGTGTTTTGTAATCCCCATCGAGTGCTGTGTAAAATTAATATGGCACCAAAATGGAGCCATTTTCCCCTTAAACATCCAAACCAAACATCATTAGCCCTAAGATTTCCACAGGGTAAAATGAGAAAAATAGTATCTTTCTTGTGATACCAAATGTTGCCCACTCCGGTAAATCTGGGTCCTGGGGACTAGGCTCTTAGCCGATCGGGCCATGGACCTTTAATATGCAAAAATCAGCGTATCACTTTTTTTTATAAATGTCAATCGACTGTAAATTCCTTCACTTCGCAAAAACCCGTATGTGTGGTGCATCTCTTCTTTTGCCATTTTAAAGTTCCTGATACATGCGGCTTAGTTGCAAATGAGCTATTAAATATGCATAATTGCTGTAATCGCTTAAAACGGTACAATCGGAATATGCAGAATTCTTTGATACTGAAAAACTACTCTATACCTTACATCTTGTGTGTGAATCATATTGGGGGCAGGGTGGTGTTTGGGGGCCGGTGGGGGGTAGTGGTGGGGTTGGGGTGTTGGTTGGTTGGGTGTTTGAGTTTTGAGTTTTTTTTGGTGGGGTTGGGTGGGGTGCGTTGGGAGGGTCGGGTGTGGTGCGTCGGGGTGGGATCATGTGTTTTACCTTGGTGACCCCATGTGACCTTGGTGACCCCATGTGACCTTGGTGACCCATGTTACCTTTGTGATCTCATGTTACCTTGATGACTTCATGTTACCTTTGTGATCTCATGTTACTTTGGTGACCTCACATGAACTTTGGCCCATTCACAAATAAGGTTTTTTGTTTGGGGAGGGGTCGGGTGGGGTGCGCCGGGAGGGGCGGTGTGTTTTTTCAGGGAGGGGGAAGGGTTGGTTCGTTGGGAGCATGTTGGGGTGACCTCATGTCCATCCTTTGTGACCCTGTGTTGATATTTGTTGACCATCAATGTGACCCCACGTGCCTTGGTGACCCATGTCACCTTGGTTGACGCTCATGTCCACCTTGGTGCCTCTGTCCCTTTGTGACTCATGTCACCTTGGTGACCTCTGTCACCTTCACCCCATTCACAAACCGCACTGGCAGATGACACTAGCGGTCCAATGACCGTGACATATTTTTTTTACTTGCATTAGCGGACAGATAAGCTCAATCAGGTAAGCGCGCGACTCCAGTGTATGCTCTTCCATGCGTATAGTCGTGCGTTCGAGCCCTGTGAGATTCAGCTGTCCTTGTATTTCCCTGGACAAGAATTAAACCGCTTGGTTGTCTCGATTTCCCCATAGCGATATTTGGGAAGCTGTCCCGGCTGCGATGGTTATCTCGATGTATGTTTGCTGAGAAGGGAAAGCGCTGATCCTGATCTGCTGCAATCCCTTGACATGCAATGCTACTGGTTTAATGAGGGTTGGGCCACAGTGATCACCGACCATTTGTGAAAGCGCTTAGAGGCCAAGAGCATAAGGCGCTATATAATCTCTGCTATATTATTATTATATTTTATTCAAATACAATTTGTCCTATGATCATTCTATATTTTGCAACAAAAATATCACCATTTGGAGAGACTTATTACCGTCGACAACATGCATCAACTATTACAATCACCCAAAAATCACCCATTTTTTTAAAAATGGCTGCCCTTGGGCCAGGGAAGTGTTAATCATAGCTCCCCTATGGGTCCAGGGCAGTGTTAAAGGCATATATAAGAGCAAAATACAAAAAATACAATTAGCGGTGTAAATATCAAATAAAGCCGCTATCATTTCAATTCATCACACTTTTATGTTCTCAGGGTCCAGGCAGTGTTAGGTATTCATTATTTATCATTTACCAATACATTAAATAACCACCCATTCCATCATTACAAAATTAAAGGACCATTCTTTAATTCCATTGTTATCAGTTATACCAATTAGTCATTCCCTCAGGGGGCCCCGCATCAAACCGGGCTGCAACGTACCACCAGTCACAACCCACCAAACCCACAGGTTGCACGAATCCACACGTGCGGCGGTGACCGCCTTGTTTGACATTGTCGTCCGGCCACGCCTTAAAGCCAATAATGCATTGAAAAAGCCGTATCAATCAATCACTGTATTAAGTATGGACTGTTGACGCAGTGCTGCGTCGGAAGTCAATGACACTAAGAAAATAACCCTAATGGCCGCAGTATTTAACATTCACCACTTCTACTTGTTATTTCTCTCCCTGCAATTCTGTTTTCGTCTTCGATGAAATAATTTAAGTCTGTATTGGGAGATATGCTTGTCGGGATGTGTGCTACACATATGACTTATGTAATGTGCGTCATACTAGAAATGAGGGGTGATTCGTAAATGTGAAATGCAAAAAAGATTGATAATGCTCGTCTGACATGCCCGAAATTTCAGTAGGACTCCGTTGTACTAAATAAAACCCCTTTTCTTGGCTCCGTTCATATTTCCATTCAGTGACTCACTTTAGAAATCCCCAGAACCTTTTAATTAAAGATCTATATCTGAATTACTCACATTAAAGAATTCCCTTAAATGGCTCAGGTTCGAAGCACTCTCAATTGTAACATCAGTAAAATGTGTTAAGTAACAAGAAAGAGATTACATAATAATAAATATTGTACTCATAGCATTCAAATGACTTGTTTTGACTCGCATCTTTTGGTCTGATTGACTCGCCGGGTGATAACTCAAATGATTACAAAGTCAAGGTGAAGTACTGACTGTCCAAGAGTGTTAAGTGGGGAAGCCCGCTAACCCATCTTCCTCACATGATCTACCACCTGCACCTCCTGAAGGTGATATCGAGCGGGGATACTGTGGGTATCTGGCATCTTGAGGAATGATGGCTTCTTACTATGCGAATGTTGGAGCTCTAGAAGGACCCAAATAAAGCCATGACCCGCCTCCCGTTTTTCATTGGTCGCAGCGGCCAGTATGGACTTCCTTTTCCCTTAAAAGAATTGAACCCTACCATTCGAAAATGCAAGTTCTAGGAGGAATAGACAACACACCTCACCCTAAGATCAGGAAGGACAGTTCGAGGAACTATAGAATCAACTAACCGAAAATGGAAAGAGACCCTAGATCTTCAGCCCATGTAGAGACACACTGATGTTCTAAAATGATGGATCAGATCAGACCGAAGGTTCCCCAGAGGCTATGGCCTTTAACCCGTAAGAGGACCAACGACTTGGAAAACTCCTGACACAATCTAGAAGGTGCAGTAGATTCGGAGAGCAAACAATAACACAGATAACCCTGTACAGTCCGAACCAAGGACTCAACCAAACCTATACCTGGAAAGAGAGCGGGAATTTTCGATGCCTGAAAAAATAACCTGCAAACCCACAAGGGCCTCTATTACGGGAAGCACAGAAGACTTCTGTCCAAATCACCCTTAATGACAGGAACACAAACACTGAAGTTGGACACGAACCACAGGTTAAACCACCCCCTTTGATGGAACTTTCTCACTGGATAAACTTATGGGTTTTGAGATATTGCAAGAGATGAGCCATTGAGGACAGACAATGGTTATGTACAAATTAGTATGCTGAGAGTGCACTTGAGATCTTGATATTCAAGGACTCTACCACTACCCATCGCTGATTGCTCAGACGAACAAAGATTTGATCCCAAAAAAAACCAACTGGGATGTCCGAGCACTTCCTCGCAACCACCAGCGTACACCACAAGAGATTCTCCCGGAGCTGACTATTAGATCCAGAAGCTTGGTGGGGTGTCAAAACTACATCCCCCACAGGGGAAAAGGACTCTAGAAGAGCTAGTGAAGGCTTACTTGTTGATGTCCCCCTGAGCTGCGCTACCGCTGGCTATCCAAAACCAATCACGACCGGAGATGGTGATAAGAACTTCTGTGGAACTTGAGTCATATTTCATGTAGCGGAGAAACTCTAATGCAAAGTAAATTTTACCATATGAAGATATAATAGGAAGAGTCTTGCTGTCAGATGTAGTTAACCCAAACCATGGCGATACCATTATGAGTAAGGCAGAAATGAATGTGTAATTGAAGTTTGATAAATAAAGCAGAGATCTGTGTACTGGGCAGCTTAGCATTCAAAGATTTGGAGACATTCTGAAATGTCAATTTTTGTAATGATAGGCACCACACAGATAATGGCGGACAATAAAAAACCGATGGCTCGTGGTATTATAAGCATTCTCGAAGTTTACCGTAAACGGGCCCTTGCGTAAATTCTATGCATAGACATATTTGGAGACGCCCAATGAAAACCTGTGGCATAAATCCGAGTAATCGAATCTATGGTTTGGGAAGGGAAATGGTGACTTCAAAAGAGCAGGATCGTTTCGCTACCCCGTTGTCCCCAAAATCGAAGTTACCCGTAGGAAAGAACAGACAAAAGAATGGTTAAGGAGCACCATCATAACAAATAACAGATATTCCGCTATTTGTGTTTCCATGCTCGAATAGTGAGATATCATGTATTTTTTTGTGATTAAATACCATGTGGAAACTAAAATCTACCGGAAGAGGTATGACGATTACTACCATGATTCAGGATTTAAACCCATTGAACATGATGAACCCGCTGGCGTGAGGGGACTGACAGAATCACATGAGGCGGACCCCCCCCCAAGTTGGATCTCCTTAATGAGAGGAACCCCAGGTTTGGATCTCCTTATGTCAAGACGCAAGAGGACATTGAATAATCAATTCCCAAAATAAGAAATTACTGTACATACTCCAATGGATGCACTACTTTTGGCCAGCCATGGAATATGAGATGCAGCATGTACTCTATTAAGACGCAACTCAGCTCATGGATGGAGGTCCCAGAAGAGATGTTCTTAAATGGATGCTTTCCACCAGACCAGTTCAGAGGTAAAAGTGCTGCTAAAGCGAATCGTTACTCATGTTTATGGATGACTTAGAATGGACTCAAGTTCCCAGTAGCTTTATGTGATGTGCATGTTGAATCATTATAATGTCTACCTTACCCTTAAAAGATCATATAAAGACCACTGCTCTTTGGAACCCCAGTTGATGTTTAATGACCGCCCTCAGGAACCAGAGTGGAGATGTGTTGATGATCGCTCGAAGGAACTAAAAGTTGATGTTACATCTACCGGAGCCAATGAACTCAAGCTACAGATGAAGGATCAGGCCACTCGACTGAAGCGGCCCTTCAGGAACGCATTGTGAAACAGCAAATGACTAAAACATAAAAAATAGTTAACTGTAGATAAACTTAAGACCTTAATGTAAGAGAATTTAAAATATCTTTTGATCGTTTTTAAATATTAAATAAAACTGTAATAAATGTTTTTGGTAATATTAGTAATGCAATATTTGGGGGACAATAGAGTTTTTGTGGAGGGGGTGATGTAACGAATGTCGGCTTGCCACCTTGCAATAATTGCACCACAGTTCCTAGCCCCAACCCTAACATTCTTAATTCATTCATTTAATACTCTCAATACACTCATGATAAAGTTGGAGCATTTCTCCTCATGACCTCCTGTGTTGTTATTAACGATAAAAAGGCAGAAATTACGATTGTCCCCCAGTTTCTTCTTCGCAACCCTGCCCGAATTCGGAACTCAACCTTCAAACAGAAATCTAAAGGTCGCCCATTTCATGTCATTTTAATGTGTAATACAAATCCACGCAGATTTCGTTGTAAAATGATCTAGTGTGTCACTTTTAGTACCCAACAAGTAGGAAATATGTCTAGACATTGTCATTATTAGACCGAAAGCGGCACTTTGGCAGCCATCCGATAGACAACTTGTAAACTTGCCACAGACGATGTATTTCTAGTTTCATAATTATGAGTAAAATCGTTAAAGTTGTCGTGTCAACAAATCAAACCTTGAAAAAGCGGGTATCTAGTTTATTCAGTTTATGATAAGACTCGTATATAAGAAGAAAGAATATTGGTAAAATGTCTGGCGCATGCCCCTAAATTTATGACATTTTGTCTTGAGTAGACACTTTGGCTGGCTAATTTCTTACCTATGCACTACATGTTTACGACCCTACTTCTAGAAGCCATGAGATCGTGCGCAAGTTCCTCAGAATAAACAAACGCAGAGTTGGAACAGACGCAGTTCGAATCACAACCAAATCGGGTATAAAAGGGGCGAGAAATTGTCATTGTTTTGCAGAGTTGTTGAGTAGATCTCACCCCGAGAGGGTCAGCCCTTTCGGGCTATCGCCTGTTATGTGTAAGCTGCTGTGTAATACGCCCCCCGCGTGCCTCAGGTGAATAAAACCCTTTTCTTGCTCACGTTCATTAGTTCATGACTCACTTAGAATCCAGAAACACTTTTAATTCAAGATCTTATATCTGAATTACTCACATTTATAAGATTTCCCTTAAAAGGAGCTCAGGTTCGAGCACTCTCAAATTGTAAACAGCAGCAAATGTGTTAAGTAACAAGAAAGAGATGAAAGAATAATAAATTTTACTCATAGCATTCAAATGACTTGTTTTGACTCACATCTTTTAGTCTGATTGACTCGGGTGATAACTCAAGAATTACAAAGACATCAAGGTGAAGTACTGTCCAAGAATGTTTAAGTGGGAAGCACGCTAACCACATCTTCTCCCTCACATGATCTACCACCGGCACCTCCTGAAGATTATATCTATCGGGAACACGTTGTGGATCTTGCGCTTGATGATGATGGCTACTTACTCTGTCGATGTTGGACCTAGAAGGACCCAATAAGCCAGGACCCGCCTCCCGTTGCATGGCATAATAAAATAATGATACTTGTAAAGTTATGTTTTGAATGCAGCCAACATAACCTTAAAAATTTTTGGCCCCCCCCCCCCCCCCCCATACCAGCTGGAAATATTTGGATCCCTTTTTTGGACTAAACATGCTTTTCATCCCCATATATTTTCCATTTCGCACCAGTTAATCTGAACACTCCCTAAGTAAATAGCCACCTAAACCGCTGATTCCAATTGGGATGAATGTGATTTTTCGTCTTGATGATGTAAACTTTTTGCATAGTTTTACAGTACCATAGAATACTGTTTATAACAAAATGTCCGTATCTGGATTTAATATAAGTTGAGATATTACTGTTTAACTGTGAACCTTATTATCAAAGAGCTTCAATGTCATCAGTATAATATAAGCCTTTTGATCACTGAACTCCTGCTTGACTTCGCGTATATATACCGCTGGATATCCGTATTTTAAATAGTTCAATGCTCACTCTTTTCTGGCTTGTGCATGTGTGCCATATTCGTAAACAAGGCCTATTATTTATATTGTACCAATTCATTGCAACCATTTTCCATCGTAAAGTAGATACAATGAGCAAGTAGCTTGTCGCTAGTCGATTAGGAAACCGATACAAAGAAACTGACGTGACACGATACGAGGGCATGCACCTTTATACCGTACAGAAAGTAAACAAACATCCGTTGTATTCCAGTTTCTAGAAGATATTTTAGTTGTGGTATGCAATTATAATAATTTAAAGTGAATTCGACCGCGTTCTTTTACTGACGATGTTTGTAAGATGGCCTTGGTTACAAGGAAGAGATATCCAAGATTTCAAATGGTCACGGTAAACATATTTCAGTGGCTGTAGAATTTCGGACAAAAAATATTCCCCACGTACAAAACACCGATCAGCTGATCGCCAGCTGGTGCGTTTAAACAAACTTTAATCAGATTCGCGCGTTGGACTTGTACTTGGACTTTGCAGCTCTATCGGTAGGGACGAAACTTTGGCTTTTGGACTGTTAAAAAGTCAAAAAAGTACCAGACTCTTATGTAAGATTGTTTGCGATTGTTATCAAATCCCAGCTGTCATTTTACCGGCGGCCTGCCTCTGCGGAAGACCTTAAATCACGCTGCCAAATGTGACGGGGGCTGTCATATGTTACTGCAGTGCATGCTGTACTAGGAGTCTTTTGTTTGCGGATACGTTTGAAATAGCTACGAAATATTCGGCATCTAAATGTCATATTGGTTCACAAAGGAGGACTGTACAACGTACGTGCAGAAGGCGTAGTAAACTTTATAAGCTTTTATATTAGAACTTATTTAGCTACTGTGTGAAAGTTTCCGCGCTGCAATGTCATAGAAATGCACACTGTGACGATTTCGCAACAAGCAACATTGTTGCATGTGTAGTAATTGGTGAAGTGGGCCTACATGTGAGTTCTCACTAATGCCGCTTCGCCGATTTGGAACAAGCGGGAGAGGGCTTAGAATCATGACTTCCAACGGGCACTAATCTCCATTCTTGCCACAGCATGTATTATTCTTGGATTATATTTAGGGTTCTTTAACCACCCACCGGCAGCTGAAACATTAGCGATCAACGTTCATCATCATGATGAAGGAGCAGAAGAAGCCCATGTGAAGGGAGTACCTCGTTTTCGCCATCTTCACTTTCGCGCACCACCAGCCCCTGCAAAGTCATCAGCTGTGCGAGCTCTCAATCTCTCAGATTCAGCTCTACATTCAACGGAACTTTAAACAAGGGTCAACCATTTTAGAACTGCAAATAATTTAAAACCGATCATAAAAACAGAGCAAACTCGATGAAATTTGGGGCAAGTAGAAGTTCAACTTCACAAGAAATCAAAGAACAGGGATTACAGGGAGAAGGAAAACAGCAACACAAGAACTTCTGGAGCAACAGGGCAAAAGTGCATCTCAAGATCAGGATGTTAAAGAACCAAAAGAAAGTGATAGTGGCTGGAATGCGGGTGAAGACCAACCTGCAGAGGACCAAGATATCAGAGAGAACAATGAAGATTTTGAAGACTTGGATAAGAATGTATGGAGAAGTAAAGAGTATGGACCTCATCACATCAGAATATTTGATTGGGATGGCTGGGTACAGAAAAACAACTTCGTTGATATAGGAACTATTTGGGCTTATTGTGGTGAGTGAAAAAGTCAAATTGACAGGCAAACTTCCAAGCACTTTTTGGAACTCCTGCCCTTTGAATATGTCAATATTGGAGGAAAATTACCTTTTTGTACTTTTGAAAAAATGACTCTAAAATATTTTCTAAGAAGTGAAAATGAAAAATATTTTACTATCAATAAATTATGACATATAATTTTATCGATATCTTTGGAATAATTAATAAATTTTAATCTAAAAAAACAATCTTGATAGGTCAAAGGGCAAGAGTCCCAAAAGTGCCAGAACCTTCCCATAATGCAGTGTCTAGTACCACTGTATTATTTAAAAATATTAGTACGAAATATTATTTTTAAAATTAAATGTTTTTTCTGGTGTTCCTGTCTTTTTGTCAACCCCTGTTTAGAAATTCAGTGGGGATTCAGTGCAGATGCAGTGGCGTAGCTAGGTTTTTCATATGGGGGGGGGCCAGTGTCGCATCTCCACCGACAGAAAATGGGTAGGGTCCAGGGCCCGCCTTAGGCCCCTGTTGGGGTCCAGGGGGGGGCGAAGCCCGGTGGGGGTCGAGGGGCGAAGCCCCCTGAAAATTTTGGGTTTTATATGCTTAAATGTCTTCTGAGGGCTAATTTTTGTACGATTTTGTAAAATTTACTTTCGCACGCTGTCCATTGAACTTTAAACCTATACTTTGCCGACAATCCGGCCTGCAAGTGCATGACCTGAATTTTCAAGTGAACCGACGGGCTCATCTCAACCAACGAAATCAATTATTGGGGGGACGCGGCCCCCCTGCCCCCCTTGGCTACGCACTGTGCAGATGGGGTGTTGTGGGGGGGGGGGAACAAGCAGTGTTTCGATTTGGGGGGGAAAACCTGCATGCACTTGGTGCATGTAACCAAAAAAACCTACATGAACACTAAGTGTTACATGCACTTCAAAATCACAAAATTACATTTTTTGTGATGCATCATACCTAACCAGTGATTGTCAGACCTGCTGAAAATTATACTGTTTTTAGCTGGTTTATCATCACTTTTTCTAGATTCTTTTTGGGATGCATCAATGGGTTGTCATTCACACACCATAATCATTGACATCGTGTTCACCAGCGAGTTCCTCATATCCTCAGTAAGCCTAACAGTACTATTACTACTCCGTGGTCATGTGGATGCTTTAATTTAGAATCTAGTCCAGTGCTATAATCTACTTTATATATTTAATTTTTTTCTTATAGCATGAAGTTTTTATAAGCATAAGGTGGAATTTGTAGTCAATTGAGTTAATTTGAGAAATATAAACTTACTAACTTTACAAAATTCTTAGAAGTTACATGCACTGCTCAGCTTATTTAAAGTATTTGCACCAGAAAAAGCCAATGCATATTGCATGCGTGCATGTGCTAAATCGAACACTGGGAACAAGCTCTGCCAAAAAAAATGGGGACAATTACAAATGTCAAGTGGGAGCAGGCCAAAAGATTGTGATTGCTCCAGTCTTGTTGCGGTTCCTCTAAAACACAGATCACAGACCGCAGACCACCTAGTGAACTATAACTGTACTGAACTAGATATATCCTTCTTTGGGTCCTTGTGTGAGGTCATGGTGAACCTTGGTCTACATGGTACACTACTGGCCATTGCAAGACCCATCAATTTAGACCATGAGTTATGGACTAATAGCACCCTGCAACTGCTCACAGTGCAATTTTTGCATGCTTCATGTCCCTGAACATGGCTGTGGTTTGGGGATACCAGTGGTTGGTCCACTTTTTAATAATACAAATATTTTTTTGTGCATCACAAAATTTACTAACCATTTCAGTGCTTTGATTTTCAGTAAAACGCTTTGTCACTTGGCAGAGAGGCAATAAAATATTCTCTCCCATGCTGTGACAGCCATACAATTATAGAGCATGCTTTAACTACCATATTGTTTTGGCTGAGAGAGTGTTGTGAGGTGATGCAAGGACAAGGGCAAGTACAACTAGGACAAGGACGCAAATACCACACTAAGGACAGTCTGTTTTCAGCAGTCTGCATTATTTTGGTGGTCTGCGGTCTGTATTTTGGCAGTCTGCGGTCTGTCTTTTAGAGGGTGAAGTATATATCAAATGTTCACTTGGCCATTTTCAAATATGTATCTGTGACCTATGGAGTTCAGGGGTCCAAATAATAGTGTTGCTGATAGTCTAAAGGAAACAGTGCATTTTTCAAATAAAAAGAACATAATATGGCATGAACCTTTTACATACCGTACCTCAAAGTTAATCTTTAAGATTGGGAGGTATTTGTATTTTCTCCCATGATGACCCTAGTATAAGTCAGTCTATTATACAGCTTATACAGAGGTCCATAATTCAAAGTTGTTTGAATCTAGTTAATGCCATTGTATTCCTCAGCTGTAATGTTTAAGTTTTTCCAAGTTACAAGCCAAAATGTACAAGGTCAATGTTACATTGAAAAAATACAGCCAAGTAAACTTGCATCATCCCCCGGCAAGATGGCCCAGTCTGAAACATGACCTCAGATGACCTTTGACCTTGGGTCCATAACCTTTGCATCATCCACACATGAAGGAACCCCTAATTGCAACTTAAAACACCCCAAGTCCTGGTTAAATTGGCTTAACTTTTTCGAGGAGACGGGCGAAAACGAAACTAACAAAACCTAACCTAACACATACATACATAGGGACATACACATACATAGGGACATTTGCACCTTGCAATTATCCCCTCTGCTTTTCAAGCCAGGGGGTAAAAAATAGCTTTGATTTCAATCAAAACAGTTTCAAACCATTCTTCTTACCCTAACAATCAATATCCAAAATAGATTAAGATATATAGAATGTTTCCTTTTATGAAAAAATAGTACATTTTTTTGCCATTACATATCACAGTGCAATGCCTGTATACGAATATGTGATATGGTCAAAACTATGCTTGCCATTAGGTTTTGAGCAATGGAATTTTTTCCAAAGGTTTTTCACGTTGGCTCACCCTTCAGGTCCCCTCACTGACGGTGAAACATGAAAATTTTGCAATGGTTCTTTGGACATGCCCAGCTAACTCTGTGTCAAATTTAGTCTGTCAAGAAGGACTAAGCCCATGGGCATTTAAAAGGGTCCACTTGTCAGAGGGGGAAAAGTTCCCAGTGTTTTGGAGCAGATTTTCCTGGTATCCCAGTTGGAGGTGGTTTTGAGGCAGATTTTCCTGGTTGGAGGTGAAAATTTCTTGGTGAGCAGGCAAAAAAGGGCTGATTAGCATGATTTTTAATCGTTTTTTCCCTGTCAAAGCTCTCCTGCCGGTTACGCTACTTACTGCTAAGGCACCACCACCACCACTGACTTCAGTCGCAATGAATACTGGATTATATGCCACGGATTGCAGGAATTCAATTTAAACAAAGAAAAAAAAATTTCCCTTTTCCTTCCTTCCCTTTTTGTGTCATCTGCAAAGCAAGCAGTACATAGGGATTGCTTTGGTAGTGTGTGTACCTGTGTTAACACAGGAGCTACATGTATATAGCAGACATTTGTAACACATCTCAAGTAAAAAAGGTCTGCAATCTAAAGTTTTGGAGTTATATTCTAAGAACAGAAAAATCAATAAAAAGGGTCATTTTCAGTTGTAAAAGGGTCAAATTTTGAAGATGCTCCATTTGGATAAAAAATGGTGCAATTATTGACGGAGCTCATACATGTAGGATCAAAATAAGGAATAGTTTTGAGTGTCTTAAATGCTTGCCTAAAGAGGTGCAACGAGAGATTTCACATAAAACAGGTGTCCTAAAAAATGTGAAAATCTAATTTTTGCACTAATGTAAAGCTTCATATAGACAGGTCCCCTGTAAAGGATAAGCTGAAAAAATATTCCTTCGGTACAAAAATTGAAAATTTCTTAATTTCATATAGGACTTTTTTAGAGCAATACAAAATTCAGCCTATGTTTTTTATATTGAAATTAAGCAAATGAAAATCGCATTTTGTTTTCACTTTCAAGGCATGTAGTAACAAAGAAAGCTATTGGGGGGTTTATTCTATACGAATCACTATATAGGACAAATATGTGGATGCCCCAAAACAACCTTTAAGACACTATCAGTGATTCATCCGAGTGAGACAAAATATTTTAAATTTGCAGAAATAGCTTAAAAGTGAAGGATATATCTGTATAATCCTCGTAAGTTACTTTTTACAACTAAAGAATCGACAGAAAAGGACGAAAACGGCAGTGTTCACAGATACGACTCTCCATTCAAGTACGTGTTGTAGGAAGTGTCCGTTCGGACACTAATGACTAAAATATCCGATTTGGTACGTACTAGGCTGCTTCTGGCCTTATCATTTGCCACCAAAGGATATATTAGGGTACCTGTACTTGTTATAGACATGCAAAAATCTGATTTTTGATGATTTTTTCATTTTTTTGATTTAGCAATCACTGCTAGGGCTTTAACAAAGTAGGGGATAAACAAGGTCAAGCCCCATTGAATGCAATGGACGCTGACTTGGGGCCCCCTACATTGGTAACTACGCATTGGAGGCAGTCAAAACTATTCCTTATTTTCCTATGAGCTCCACCAATGATTTGCACTATTTTTTCATCAACATCAGAGCAACCCTTTAATATTTGACCTTGTACAGCTGAATTGATCATTTTTATTGATTTTTGACTGTTTTTAACCATAACTCCCAGACTTTTGACATAGATAGTACAAACTATACCTTTTTTAAATCTTATGGTTAGACAAATAACATGGTATAGTTTTCAACATGATTGGATTAATTTCAAAATTTGACCCGTGTGTAATCTTTGTCTAGACCCTCCTTAGGCACATTGCTGAACTTAAAGAGAACATTTCAGGTTTTTCTACATATTGTCTACATATTTAATCACTCAAACCTTTTGTACTCGAGGGAGCGTTACCAATGTCTGCTAGCTCCGGGGCTTTATCTTCTGTGTATGTCTGTAGGTATCGGTCTCTGGTAAACATGTTGATCCAAATGTTAACCCTAAACATGGTGCCCACTGTTCACATAATGCACCTTGTCATGACACGTATATATATACAATGGACGAACATGTTGGTGACTTCATGTGATCTTAGTGACCTCATATGACTTTGTTTCCATCACCAAAATGAAACGGCATACGACAAATTCGTTCGGTGAAGATTTATTAAATGATTTCACATTCCATGTTTTCATCAACAAAAATATTGTTTCCCTCAATGCCAAAACAAAAATTATGTCGCAGAATCTCCCATTCTCCCTAATGTAATTAGTGAGTGGTCCCTAAAGAAGACTTCTTTAATTTTTTACAGAGATTCAGTAGATCACCACCTTCCTGTTGTGTAAGGACATGATGAAGAAAATGAAGAATTATGGCAGTGGTGTTCAAAATAGTCACCATATGAACTCCAATTTGGTAGGTATTTAGTACGGTAAATGCCTATTCGTAGGATAAATTGTGTAAATAATGAAACAATCTCATATCAGAGATTTCTTGAAAATGAAAACAAACCTAGACTGTGAATGGTTACGCTCGAAAGTTAGTGTCACAAACGAAGGAATTTTAGAATTAGAATAATTCATGAGGATTAATAATTACTTGGACAGGAGTACGCACACCATACGCACATTTGATCAAAATGTGGGTCTACAAATGAGCCAGGTCCGGTCAATACGTTGGGTCGACGTTGTGATGCGTTTGTATACATTCGTGCTCTGACCTCGTGGAGTCGCTAGGCGTGGTAAGAACCCCAAATACATGAGAATGATACTAATTTTGAATAAATAACGTTCTGCAAAAACCCAATTTGGTGCTCAAATTTAGTTTTTATCCTATCCCCCCCCCCCAAAAGGTCAGGGGAGGATTTTTGAACAGTGTGACTTTGTCGGCTGTCCTTCTCCACCTGTAACCATCGCATTCCCTGACCTGATTCTACATGACACTTAAAGGGCAATATTACATATCTTTTTGAAAGAGCGCCCTCAATTTTTCAAAATTTTTGAGTTTTTTAATGTTTCAAAAATTTTGAGGTTGCATTGGTAACGGGGCTAGTAAACTATACCTGTGAATGCTTAATTCGCGAACATTGTCTATGTGTCACAAACGGAAGGAATTTTATATAGAATAAATTACAGTGATTAATCATTACTTGGACATTAGACATACGCACACATCATGTTAGCGCAACAAGCTACGCGGATGTTCGGCGCATTCTTCGACGAATTACCATCGCGAAACAAGGTGCGATGTTCCTCCTGGCTCACCAGTCCCACGCTCGCGGTGTTCATTCTGTCCAGACAAGTTTTAATTATTAATCAAGACTGTAATATCGGGATCCCAAGAAATATTCACGCTTCTGGAAATGGCCTTCCAATGTGAAATAGCTGGGAAATTGTGCTATCTACATATCTATGCTCATCCATTAGTTGTGTTTTGGTTCAGGCAAGTCAATTTAGAGGTTATTTTTCTTGAGGTGGCACTATTTCAACGTGGACGGACATAAACGTAAGCATTTCCAGCTCCGCCGTTAGTCCAATCTGGATCCCAATTTTAACAAAATCTCTTTATTTTATGATAAATACGCATTTTTTTAGCATTCTCGTTTGCAAGTATAGTTTCGTAGACAATTGCCAACATAACTCTGCAAAATATCAAATTTGAAATTTGGGGCGCTCTTCAAAAAATGTGCTTAATATTGTTTTTGGTCTTAATTGCTACCACGGACCTTAGTATCAAAGGTCATACTTTGAATATTTCAGACTTATTTCTGCTCTTATTCCCCAGAAGACGTGTGCAAACTCTCTCTCTTCCAACCCGGGCAGGGGATCTCGGAAGTTTTAACACTTGCAGTATTTTTGCATTGTTTTATTGGAAATTGTTGTAGTTAGAATTCCATGTATGTGTAAGTACCGATACCAAAAACATTTTTTTCATACACAGACAAGTTTTTGGCTTAAGTATATATTGCATTTGCAAAAAAAACCTCTTTCATTTCTCTCAATATTTCTGGGGAAGGGGGAGGACATACTCCCCATGTTTGTGGCGGTGAGGACACTTCAAATATCCCTGTGATTTGTACTAAGGCCTACTACCCTACTTACCATGTACATGATTTCTGTTGAAAAGTTGAAAATCACAAACTAGGCATTCCCAGACCATTTTCAGTGTGTGTGTGTGGAGGGGGGTGTTGCCGGCAAAATTGTCCATTTGCCAACTCACAAAACACTAACACACTACCGGGGGGGGGGGGGTCGGATTAGGGTAGACGTTTCATATAGAAGTCCCATGATTGCAAATGAGGTATTGCTTCATTCCAATCAAGCACTACCTGTACAAGTCATACAGCCGCATGATGGAATCAATTGTAATACCTCATTTGCTCAATGGGACTTCTATGAAAGCTCTACCGGATTTATTTGGCATCCGTATACCCACACGTACGGCAAGATGGAAAAAGTAGCACTCATAAAATACCAGTAAAACAATGTATATAGATCTATGGTGTTAAAGGCTAACAATAAATATACTGTCATTTTTTCTGTCATAAAACTGGGAAAACCGTTTGCACCAAGAAGTCCACACCCATAAAATGATCCTACACATTACCTTTATGAAACAGTGATCCAATATGGACAAATCAGGTCTTGGAAGGAAATTTGATAAAAATGTGGTCCACATGAGCCAGCGTCGGTCAATAAGTTGGGTATACGTTGTGATGCGTTGTATACATTCGTGCTCGGACCTCGTGGAGCGATAGGCGTGGTAGGACCCCAAATACATGAGAATGAGACTAATTTTTGAATAAATAACGTTTTGCAGCTAAGGATTTTGAAATGGCGCAAATTGAATTTTCAAATACATTTTTTTTTCAAATTCTTCTACGATCTAAAAGTTCACAGAACAAACTTGATTTAAAATAAATAAAAAAATTAAAAAAATGGTAAAACTTTAAGTAATTCATAAAGCGGTTTGGAGAAATCAATTAATATAATGCCGATTAGGGCTTTTTTCCATCAGAGCTCAAAGGCCAGCTCCGGCAACCTCCAAAATCCCAACTTAGTATCGAACATCAGGTCCTTCCAGACAAATACCCGTCCTCCTCATGTATAATGTCTCCCTTTTATGATTTAGTAGCCATTGACACCCCCTGTTCTTGGCAACTACAGCTTATCATTCAATTGCCACTCTGCGCAAACGGTACTTAAATTCTTGTGTGGCACCAGGGTAAAATCATAGAAGGGGTGAACTATTACAAGACTAATCAGATAGGTACCCTAACAATGTGTTGTTTCTAGCCTATCTCCCCAGAGGAAGGGGTAAAGGCTAGAACTAAAGAAGATTTCACATCGTGAGTGGGAATTGAAAAAGAGACCCTGGGGCCCAGTCCCCCATTACCAGCAAGGGTAAGCCATGAGGATGTCGCTGGCCTGGTCCTTCAATTTCATGCCTCATATGGCTATGGGGTGTTCTTATAATGATGTCAGTGCATTTTCTAGCCTCAGTGGCATGGTATATTTTTCCATGGGTGTGTTAGGGGTTAGAAAAAATGATTTCTATGCAATTTATTGCTTAAAAAACCTGTTTTTTTTCCTAAATTTTGACGCGGGCATCCTCCGCAACCACCTCTGGCTTTTTCCCACCATGCTGCTGAATGTGAGCTCTTTTATTTCACACAGGATATTTTAGATTTTTAAATAAGGATATCTGTGCAATTAAGGTTGGTTTGCCTAGAATCAGGATTCCCTTTTGAAGCGAGTTTTTAGCTACGCGCAGTAGTTAAGTGATAAGGTTTCTGTGTTATTCCGGGTTGGTTCCTAACAATACTATCAGGAATACTATCAGGTGTACCTAGCCATAAGCTCTATGAGATTTTGGCCGCCCGAAATTATGCTTCCGGACCAGATGGCCGTGGAGCATAAATAATCTGGAAATATGCTAAGTCAATATGTCCAGGAGCACATTTGCCCTAAATAAAAAATGGGGTCCAGGCGCATTTTGAATATGCTGAATATGCTCCTGGACCATATTGGAATGCCAGATGGTCCAGGACATATGGGCAATATGCTCCTGGCAGTGGAAAATATAAGTCAAATACTGGCCCACGTACCAATTTGGCCATTATGGTCCTGGAGCATATATGCATTAATTTTGACTTAGAATATTCTTCGTTACTAATGCTTCCAGGACCATATATAGCACTGCATGTTGTAGATTCAGGAAAAGCTTCTGAAACATTCTCAATCACACTATGGTAATGGACCTCTTGGCACTGCCATGTAAAAAAACCTGCATGTTCAGGAAAAAAATCTGAAGGAAAAAACAATTGAAATACAAATGTTATTATAAACTAAATTTTGCAGTTCTCAGCTTTCGCCCTCACCTATATTTTAAAGAAATATATAAGTTGTGGGCTCCCAGCCTATCTTACAACTGACCTCACATGACCTTTTCCATGGCACATGACCTTTTTTTAACTCATCAACAAATGAGGAAACCCATGTTGCACTATGATGCAAGTTTGAACTTCACTTTTGCAATGTAGGCCAATTTTACTTTTTAGCCTATTTTTCAACTTGAACCTCACTTACCTTTAACCTTGGCCATGACGACCTTTAACTAAAAACCTCACCACCATATGAGGGAACCCATTGGGCCACCTAAGACACAAATTTGGTTCCAAGTGAACTTCAATTCAATTGAGGTCATGTAAAAAAAAAAAACTTTAAAACAATTTCGTGACACCCACAACAGCACATCCACACGCACAATGGATTTCTAAGTGTCCAGCCCGCTCCAAAAACTTTCATTCCGAATAAAAAGATCATGACAAAATAAAGTACATTAAAAAAAAAATGGGACCTACTTGGCACCTGCATGTGTCAGAAAAATCAGGGAAAACAAAAATTCCTAACAAAAAAAAAAAATAAATAAAAACAAATAAAAAATCCAATAAAAATCCATAATATATAAAGAATGACTGGTGACAGGAACACTGAAAATACTGATGTGGATCAAGGACTGCCTCAGTATGTAAGAGAAGATATCCATCCATAACAATTAGAAAGCTATTTAAACCTATGTCCACAAAGTCTTATCACAAGCAACTGATAAATACAGATAGCAATAGTGGTATTCAGGACTGGTAAACTTTTACACTTTGTCAAAAAAACTTAGGGCATTACACTTAAGTCAATCAACTAAAATAGTAGATCAGGGTTTGATTTTGACCACATTATAAAGGTTATAGGGATGACACCCTGGATGACTATGGTCCTGTCACATAAATAATTTTCCTGTGTGTCCAAGAGGTTAAAGAAAGGACCAAGAGGCAATTTGCTAATATCCAGGTCTTAAAAAAATTATGGTTGTTTCTGCTGTCATTGAAAAGGTCACAACAGTCTTTGGGTAGAGTGTTTCAGATGACATACAACATTTGAGCCAAAGGTCATCTAGGGTCAAAATAGGTAGTTTACGCTGATCAGTAATACGAAAAGCCAAGGAGATCTGCAAGTTTGAACTTGAAGTATTTTTTAAAATTCAAACTTGCTGTAACTTGCATAGTTTATTGGCCCAATGTTATTGGTTTATGTGGGCTACAGGAAAGTTGTTGACAGGACATTTTACCAAATGTTTGGCCAATGATCAATCATTTGGTTTGGTCTATCAAACACTCCTTAACCTGTTGGATCACAAGGTTTGAGGGTGACGTCATTGCCAGTGTTAGGTTTCGCACCCGAGAAACGCCCGCGTCGACCTTGGAATTGGCACACGCGAACAAAAGCGGCGCAATCCAAACACTAGAGCGATGCAAAGTTGCGTCATGACTCACCCCAAACTTGAAGACTGACCAAATATCTACGGAAACATGTACTCCCCCTGGCTTGTATGGTATTACATTATTTGCACCCGCAAGGATTTGCAGGAGACACCTACCATCCGCATTCTGTCTGACCGTGTTGCTGTAGGGCCATGTGTTCAAAAGTTTTGAGAAAGTTTAATCATATGAAAACTAAAAGGTCCAGATTTCTACAGAAATAGGGCTCATCAGATGTTTCCCTTGGGAACTCCATATATGAGGTCAAGGGATCACATACCAAGGTCATATGATGTCAATTACAGATGGGCTGAAACATCAATTGTATTATTCGAAAAGTAAAAGTCCACTTACTACAGAACTTATCTAGAGGTGTCCCTTGCTAACCTTCTATGATAATTAGGTCAGAGTCACATACTACGGTCAAGGTTAAATCATGTGAGGTCAAGTTAATAAAATAGGCTGAAATCACATAAATTTGGTCATTTGAGAAAAGTCCAATAGCTACAGAACTTGGATTATAGTCCCCGTGGGAACATTCATATTGATAATTAGGTCCAAGTGCCATACAGGGTCAAAGGTCATATGAAGGTCAAGCATAAATAGGCTGAAAAAACAAATGGCTTTATTTGGGGAAGTAAAGTCCCAATGGCTTCGAATTGGATCATAGATGGCGGCAAGGGTCACTTGCCGGTTTCACAAGTCATATGAGGTCACGGTTTTAAATGGGGATAGCCGCAATTTCACTCATAAACTTCCAAACCAAACATCCTTTGGCTCTAAGATCTCACAGGGATTGAGAAAAATATTAGCTTCTTTTTATACCACAAATGTTTACCCACTTCCGGTAAAATCTGGGGCTTCTCTGGGGACGAGGCTAGAAGCGATCAGGCCATGACCTTAAATGGGCTAAAACATCAAATTGGGTTCATTTGAAAAGTAAAGTCTAAACTACAGAACTTGATTATTGATACCCCTTGGGAACATTCATATGATAATGAGGTCAAAAAGGTCACACACAGTAAAGGTCATATGAGGTCAGTTATAAAATAGCTGAAAACAAATGGCTTTATTTGGGAGTGAAGTCAATTGCTTCAGACTTGGACCATATATTCCCCTTGTGAATGTTCGTAGATGCGGTCAAGGGTCACTTGCCATGTTCCGAGGTCAGATGAGGTCAAGTTTAAAATGGGCTAAAAACATCAAATTGGCAAATAAAAAGTTGAAGTCCCATTGCAACAACTGGCCATATATGCAACAAAGGAACATCCATATGATAAATAAGGTCACGTCATTGCACAGTCAAAAGGCATCTGAGGTCAGTTATAAAATAGGAGTGAAGGAAAGGTAGAATGCGAAAGCAATACACTTGTAGTTGATACCGCTTGTTACTTTCATCTTATGAGCTGTTTTTTTGTCATATAATATTCCAGGATGGAAATCCCATCAAAATTCCAGTTTATTCCAGCCGAACAGGGTGGTTTCAACTGGAACCAGTTGATACCATGATCCAGTTGAATATCAGTAATCAGTTGATTCGCGTGACAGGAAAATGGAACACTTTTCAACTAGGTTTTTACTCTGACGCAGTTGAACTCAGTTTAAGACCCGTTACAAAACAGTTAAAAACATTTGCAACCAGTTCCGTCACACAGAAGATGGAACAACTTTCAACTGGGATCAACTGGAATTTTGACCTGGGATATTTTACGGTTGCTAAATCCCATTTATAATGCGAAGAGTTACTTAGGGTTGCCCCTGATATAAAAATTGGTGTAAACCTTTACAGATATATGTAGTGTTTTAGTGTAACATTATTGTGTAAGTTCACTAAATTTTATTGGTATACTTGGGGTTGGTTAGTTTTTGGCGTTCACACACCCCACTTTGCCATTGGACTTTCTGTGTCTCTTACCACTGGTGATAATTATGTTAGTATGGCCCTCTACGCATGCTCTGAATGAGTTACAATAAGTAATTTAGGGTCGGGCCTAATTATCTAATTTGCGTAATACAAGCATTTCCAAGTTTCTGCATGAGCATAAATAAAGCAAGGTATAAAAGTTATACAGCCAGACTGAGCCAGTGCTAGAACCCTTGCCCCCACCCCAAATGAAACTGACCTTGTGTACATGTTCTACAGAGAAAGACCCACATTTGCTCCCTCAGAAATGCATCGGTACCCCTTCTGTCCCCTTATTTGCAAAGGTCTGTAGTACGCAAAATGAATACAGCAAAAAAATGATTTGAATATACATCTATAAACTTAAACATCTGTTCCCATTTGACAATGTGCAGTTGTGCACATTATTAATTTGACAATTCATGAACTTTTTCTAAAAACTCTTATAACAATTCTATTTGACGAAGAGGAACATAGATTTGGCCAGATAGGCTGCTGAGTGTGGATGTTTGGAGGAGTACATTTCTTCAGTAAGAAGTATGATGCATTGTGCATGGTGGACTCAATACAGAACAAAATTTCTTCAGGTGTCCAATCCAAGCAGGTAAAAAACAAAACAAATTATAAATTTGAAATAACTGTAAGAGATTCTTCTGAAATATTCAATAAGTTTTGAGTTCAAATGACATTAGTTGCAACAACATTTGCATCTTCCAGTGTTAATTTTTTCCTAAAATTACCCTCTTCCCAACCTTAAAATCTGTTTGTTTGTTGCACTCCAAAATATCATAAGCCTTTGAAATAAATATACCCAGTTTTGGGTTTATTCCATCTACCACTATGGAAAACTAAAGGTACACTGATTCACAACTATTCAAAGCATATCACTCAGGTCAAAACTATACTAAAAAAAAAATAACAACATCTGTAATTACACACCAGATCAACTATACTAAAAATAACATCGTAATTACACCACAGACAGACTGATTGCATGTCCACCTATCTCCGATCAGATTACAGCTGTTATGTCAACCATCGGTTTGTATGCTAATTTCTGGACATACTGAACCGATTTCAAAAGAATTGTTTGTGCCTGTGTATATATCCATTGGACAGGGGTGTCTGGTTTTTCAGAAATTAGAATTGTTCCCCCTCCTAAATAATGTTGGTTCCAATCACCTTATGCATCAATTCTTCCCCAAATGACAAGGAGAGACAGAACCTATTTCCCCACCTCAGGGGTGAATAATGGAATAGACACCCCTGCCATTGGAACAGTGTTAAGGCATTGGTATGTCACATCTTCAAAGACATTCAGAATTTGCTTGTACCAATGATATAAAATAAATAAAGTGTTATAAAGATTAAAAGGCTGTTACTTTGTGATGTAGCATCTAATTTGTTTATGGGTCCCTTGATATGCACGAGAGAAAAGGTTACTCTCTAAATGTAAACGAGTGAAAATTTCACTCCCCAAAAAGAGTGAAATGTCGTAAAACCACTCCAAAATGAGTGGTTGTATTAAAAAGAGTGCATTTCCACTCAAAAAGAGTGGAAAATCACTCCCAAAAGGAGTGGATTTCCACCGTTTGAGGACAGTATTAAACGAAGGACAACACCTTTGAGGAGGGTTTGTGTTGTTAATGAAGGGACACCAGGAAAAAAACAAGTGGAAATCCACTCTTTTTGAGTGGTTTTCACTCGTTTGAATGTTTTAAAAACAAACCACTCATTTTTTTCGAGTGGTTACAAGAGTTTCACTCTTTTGGGGATGTGAAATTTTCACTTGTTTACATTTAGAGAGTATTTCCAAATTTTTCAGTGATTATGATGACCAGTGCATTTTGATGCTATGAGCATTATGTTTATATTGCGATGCCCCATAGGTCAATGTATTGTAATTGCGTCAGTTACGGACAGAAAATAGGAAAATACAAAATTACAATTTTTTCCAGAGTAGATGGAATTGCATGCACCATTAGGCAAAAATGTAACGTTCAGATGATATAAAAATTCTCAACACCGTTTTTGTATAAAACAAAGGAATTTGGATTCAAATTTATGCAATTTGTAAACACATATACTACTAAATCATTTTCACCATCATAATATCGACGGTACCATATCTTAGTTACTAACCTAAATGATCTGGAAGGTTCAACAGTGCAGATAACTTTGATCCAATCAGTTAGAGAATAGAAGATTGGATTTCAGTTTGTCCGTATTTCTTGTCTAATATTTTTATCATAGTGGATGCAGACCAAGTCATCCACTGTGATAAAACATTGTATTTCCAATCCAATATGACATGATATTAGACAGGCAAAACGAAAAAAAAGATCCTTTCTTATTCTCATTCTTATTTAGTTTTGTTGATTGAGATTAAAGGGAAGAGGACAGGATAATTCTAGTTTTTGTCTAAATACTAGATTGTAAGTTTTGTTTATTAGCTTTTATTTTTATTTTCGGGGACAAATATGTCATCTAGAAGGCCGCTGTTCCTGCGTTCTTGCCTACGGTGAGTTTGTATAACTTATGTGACTTCATATTTAAAGTGACAGGAGGATTTTTTTGGGATATGAATTTCACTGGATCGGTTGTAGACCACCTACCGAGAACGTTTGAAGGTTTATTGGACAAACAGGTGCAAAATAAACCGCAAACCTTGTTTTGAACTTGCCTGCTATCGTAATCGTTCCCCATAGAAAACCATGCTTGACTTTCTGTCGTGCACGACAGAAAACTACTAAATCATCATATTATTACAAAAAGACTGCTATTCGGCGTATTCACTTCAGGTGTGATCTAATACATTGGTAGCATTCCAAATATGGAAAAACCTAGGTTCGAGAAAAATTGGGGGCGCTTCTTTCTGGAAATCTCATGTCTCTTTAACTTGAGAAATTGATCATTAAATAACATAGCAAAATGAACATCCCTCTTTCTTTCACATATTATAGTCTGATTGTTTACTGGCATCACATCATCAAAAGTTTTTGATGATTCAATCATTCTCAGAGGTTGCATTCCGCTCATCCAGGAAAATCAAAACTTATGGTGGCGTGGATTGAGGCCAAATTTTTGCATGATCTCTCCTGCTATTGAATTTGAAGAATTGAAGTCACTCATGAGATTTATTCTATTCTTTTGGATGTGGACAGTAACCTTTTTAATATAAATAAATAAACTTGCAGTGTTGCATGTGTAGAAAATGTGCCTTATTGCATCTACTTTTATTTTTCTTATTTTTCAGGGCGAATACTACGTTGAGTCTCAGTTAATAGATCAATTTGACAGAACTATTGTATGTGCGCAAGTGAAAATGACACTATGACCCCTTGAAAAGTTTTGAAGTGTCCCCAAATTTCTACACGTACATCTGCATCTACATTAACACTTGCTCAGCATCAAGACAGGGTGCCTCCTTCTTTCATCTTGAAGGCACTATTAGTGATTAGTTTGACCAGGACTAAAATCAGGTTTTGACCAGTGTTGGAACCCAGCATCATGTGATAATAATTTACCATGTAAACCATGAAGTTGGGTACAATCCTTGAAACTCCAAAATCTGACATTTTTTATGATGATGATAATGATGAAGAATGATGATTTGATTTGAAATGATTGAAAGATGAATGAAAGAATGATGATATGAATGAATGATATGAATGAGAATGATAGAATTTATGGATGATGATGATATGAAAATATGAATGATGATAGAATGAAAGAGAATGATGATGAATGCTAGGATGATGAATAATAAGAATGATGAATGAATCTTGTAAACTCAAAACTCTGACATTTCTATGATGATTATGAATGCTGAATTAATGGATGATTGATGAGGACTGATATGAAAGTTGAATTGATAAGATGATGATGAAGATGAATTTATGGATGAGGAATGATATGGATGATGACATTATTGGAGATGAATGATATGAGTGATGAATAGCTTATGAATGATGATATGAATGATAAGAAGGATATGAATGATAAGAATGAGATGACTGATAAGATGATGATGAATGATATTGGATGTGAATAATAGACTGATTTGATGAATGATAATGATGC
This sequence comes from Ophioderma brevispina, assembly GCA_023653785.1. NCBI lineage: Eukaryota > Metazoa > Echinodermata > Ophiuroidea > Amphilepidida > Ophiodermatidae > Ophioderma > Ophioderma brevispina. The sequence goes on along the minus strand of JAMKCH010025009.1, from coordinate 36,916 downwards.
TTGGAATATGGAGAATATAAGAGGATGAATGATATGGATGTGATAATAAGAATGATGAATGATATGGATGATGAATGATATGGATGATGAATGATATAAATGATGAATGATATGAAGATGATGATATGAATGATTGATGATATGAATGATGAATGATAGGTGATGATATGATGAATGATATGGATGATGAATATAGGAATGAGATATGATGAATGATAAGAATGAGGGCTGAGCTATGATGTTGAATGAGATGAATGATGATGATATAGATGATAATAATGATGATGAATGTAGAATGATGTATGAATGATATGAATGATGATGAATGATAAGAATGATGAATGATATGAATGATATAAAGGAAGATTGTAGAAAGATCATGACATGATGATGAGTGGTATGATGAGAATGAGATGAATGATGAGGAACGATTCTATGAAGACGATGAATGATAATGATGACGAATGACGATGGAGTGAAGCAGTACATAATGGAAGAAGCATACAGTTACAAAGCTGTAGCTATCGGTTAACAGCAGTGGCTATATCAAATAATTTTGAGAGATTTTGTATTTATATTAAAGACATGGCCTATGTTGAATTGAAAATGATTTCATGATATAATTTATCAGTTTGAAGCAGGTAGGTTTGCAGAAAATCCACTGATAGCGGCTTTAAGGGAACAATACAATAGATCAACTACTTTGATCCAGTGGATGGTCGGCATCATATCAGAGAAATAGTGAGTGTGACTAGTGAGAATGCATATTTAAAATGCTACCATCCTGTATGTAAGCACTTATGCCAAAAATGCCAAGAAAAACCTGTACACATTAGCAAATTGCTTATTTCGAGGAAGGGTTACTAAAGATTACAAAATAAGGAAGTATCATGCATATGCACTTCCGTATTCGCAATTAAAAATGTAAAGACCCATCAGTGATCTGCCCGAAAGAGTCAAAATTTTTGAGAATTTACAGGAATAGGTACCTGTGAAGGATAGTAAAGATTTCTTATAAGTTATTTTTTCAAACTGAGAAATTGACAGAAAGGCGCACAAGCAGTTTTCAAATGAATCTCCATTCAATTACCTGTATAATAAGTGTCTATGGAAGAGTAATGCACTAAAATGTCCGATTTTGTCATTATTACGTTGCTTTGTCTTACCACTTGTAGGGGTAGTTAGGATAACTATACTCATTGCCAACATCTAAAAATCTGATTTTTGATGATTTTTTTTCAATATATCGATATAGCAAATCACTGATAGTGCCTCTAATTCAACAAAGCAAAAAGTTCAGTGTGTAGTCCACATGCTTAATAAACTACCAGTAATCAGGATCAGCTAATCTTTGTTGCAATAAGCAATTTCTAAAAATGTGTTCGGGGTCAAAGTATAGAAAAAGTTTAACAGGCTGAAATTGTACATAACGTTGTATTAAAATAATCACTTCCTTCAGACAATGTAGTTTGGAGGTCTGTAAATTGTAGCATCAGTATTTGAAAAATTTTGATACCTCTTTTTAAAAAATGTACAGCGCCAAAGTATACAGCTGTTTTACACATATGCTGCTCTGTACCAAGTTAGGGTTTGGACATGTTAAAACATGTTTATTCCTTAAAAGGTAACATAACTAACATTTTGCACCTCTGCTCTCCACAATGAAATATAATGGCCTGTATTCCAAAAAGGTATGTAACAACTGTTTATCTATGAAATAGCGAGTAGATAAGGGATATTTTTTTTAATTAAGGTAAAAGCATCAAACAGCATCAAGGGATGTCTTCTATCACCAGACCTCTTCAACCTATTTCTCGAATACAACTTAGCAGAAGCCTTTGAGAACTGTAAAAAATTGGGCATAAACGTGGATGGCTACAAATTAAAAGACCTCCGTTTTGCTGACGATATAGCTCTCATCGCTGACTCAGAGGATGATCTGCAAACCTTGAATGAGCAAGTGCATCATGCCAGCAAGAAATATGGGATGGAGATCAGGATACCTAAAACAAAAGCTATGGTATTCTCCGTGATGACCAGCTCCCAAGAAAAGATCCAGCGTGATGGTTCACCACTTGAAGCAGGTAAACAGATTCAAGTATTTGGGAGTAGAGTCACGCTAACACCATCAAACGCCTCCACCAGCGAAATCAAAAGCAGATTCTTATGGCCATCAACATCACTAGGGAAATTTACAGAGAGTATGGAGTGATAAAGACATCCACTTCTCCACCAAAATTACGAATTGTTAATCACAGGCAACCCAGTGCGATTCTGTATGGCTCTGAAAACTGGGCCCATCAATAAGAAGAAGATCATGAAGAAGTAGAAGAAGTTGGAAGCATTTGAGAAGATGCGATGCTACAGAAAAAATCCTTAATATCAGCGGAAGGATAAGATCCGGAATGAAGAAGAATCTCCTCCGCCAACTTTCAACCAAAAAGGATCCTACCTCGTATCACTGCCTCGAGCTGACATGGTTGGTCACTTGTGCAGAATGAACAACATCCGCCTACCCAAACGCATTTTTATGGAAACTGTCGCAGGCACAAACAGACAGGGAAGACCAAGGAAGAGATGGGAAGATGACATCATTGTGGGCACCACCTTCCACAAGGCATATTTGGAAGCGCAAGATAGGAATAGATGGTCTAAATTTGTTCGAGGAGCCAACGTCCTATGGGACATGGTGCATAGATAGATAGATAGATAGATAGATCAAAATTTGTCATATTCTACCAAAAGAAATTTATAATATTCAACAAACTAACATATCTATATTACTTTGAAAAAATAACCTTTTTTCATAATTTTAATGAATTCTTACTTATCCACCTCACTACTATAAAGACAAATGATTGTTTAGGTAAACGATTGTTAAACATCTTTTTGGAATACAGGCCATTACGTTTATCAACATTGATACTTTGGTCGGATCTCTTGTGCATGCTGCATACATTGATTTCTTGGCTTCTACGGCATTGTCGCTGTTTACTGCATCACATGCTAAATAATTTAATGCTTTCTGCTTCACCAGCCCCAAGGTCAGTGTTTTCTTACATGTTTCGTGAAAATCTTAGGCCATCTACATGGCAGAAATCTAAATTGTTCTTGCAATAAACTGCAACTGTTTTTGTGGGCCATAAGCATAGCTGGCAGGACCACTTAGCAATCTGTTGTCCATGTGTATGTGTCACTAAAATGTAATTTTTTTTAAGCTTAATTGAAAAGTTGAAGTTAAATTGTAACCAAACTTGAGTTTGGCACATGGAATCCCTCATTTGTTGATGAGGTCAAAGGTCATGTGCCAAGGTAAAAGGTCATGTGAGGTCAAGTTGTAAGTTGGTAGCCCACAGCTTATATTCTTGAATTATAGTGAACGCAAAAGCCGAGAACCGCATTTTAGATTATTTGGTCTTTGGTGTCTACATAAGGAAAATAATTTCATTAATATGCAAGAAGTACCCATCTTGTTTTGGAAATATATTTGGAATTAAAAACATAGGCCCATATTACCAAAAAGAAGTTAATCAAAAATGGAAAATGCCTTGCAACCATTTGATATCAAAATCATTTCAATTTTGCATAGAGTTGTAGGCCCAATAAGTTCATCTCAGAACAAAAGGGGAAAACACAAAAAACACCAAAAAACAAGAAAGAAAAAAAAAGACGAGCAAAATGCACTTTTGTTTAGTTCAAAAAGGCATTGAGAAATATTGGATTGGTTGTTTTGGGCTGAATTTCTTACTTTTTTCTAACTACTGAAAAAAACAATTGGAAAACATTGCTTGTATATGTGAAATTAAAGCTATGCACAGAGTTTTATGATAAAAGGTTTCTAGGGTCTTATCAATCACTTTGTACAAAATGATGCAAAACATCCTTTGTAAAAAAATAACGGGAAAATGTGAGCACAAAAATTATTTATGTTTATATTAAATCAAGTTTGACATTGAACATTGAAAAGGGCAGGTTGTGGTGGTGGAGGAGGGGGCTGGGGGGGTGGGGGGCTACGACCTGCTTCAGTGGTGATGCATATGTAAACCTGTTAAACCCCTATTGTCAGGATCTTTGTCACCTAAAGACCCCATTAAAAAAGACATTTTCACTGTCACCCAAAGCAAAGACCCCAATTTGGGGGATTTAAAAAAAAATCACCCCAAATCCTATACTTTTAAGAGAATTTTGCCAAATTTTCACCCTCAGACCTCAAGTTTTGGAAAATTGAGCAAATTTGTCACCCAAATAACCCCTTTTTATGGTCAATTGGCATTTCACTCAGAGAAAGAAAATTTTTGGTGTCACCGTCGGGTAATAACATGGTGTACAAGTGTTTGCTATGCGTATAAAGGACAAATGTGATGCGATCTGGGAAAACCCGCCACATGGTGCAAAATTTATATTTTGAGTTTTGACTATCATTGCAAAGTTTGAAATATAAAGTTTCCATAACTTTTTACTTCTTTCTTCTATGATACACATATCAAAAGTTATGCCTTATACTATACAATCTGACAAAAAATAAAGTACAACATAACAGATTTTAACGTATTTTCTTTATTTTTTCAAAACTGTCCTGTGCGACATGCGACGGTTTTCCCAGATCACATCACAAATGTGCAGATAAATTTAAAATAGGTGCATGATTTCCATCAAACAAAAATAGAGTGGATATCCCAGATTGTCTTGTTTTAAACTATTTACCATTATGGTAGGATGGTATGGATTATGACATTTTTATCAAATGCAAAGCTTTGGATGAGAGTGAAGAATGCTGAACTAAATATCTTTCTGCATTTCTTGTATTAAAAATGGACCAATGGGAAGGGAGAGTGTGCTCTGTATTCACTTTAAATTTAAAAAAAGATGGATATTTGATTTTTGTGTAATTCATTGAAATGCACAATGAGTAATGTTACCAATATTTTTTTGCAGTTTTCATTTGATCATTTTTTGGGGGGGGGGGTCAATTTTGCACAATGCCCAAAGCAGTCCATGTACAAAGTCTATGGGAAATTGAAAGGATGAAATTTTAAATATCTCAAGAATACTTATGAAAAAAGTGAAATTGGTTTGTATGTTTCTGTCACCATTACTACACCCCCATTAATTTTTAAAACAAAATCTATCCAAGACACCATAGCCAAAAGTTTTACCTTATTGTGTGTTTTAAGTTTTAAGACCATATGTACATTACTTTATTCCATAGTTTAATAAGAGTGTGTTGAATATATTTTACAGTATATGTTTTTGTAGGCTTTTTATCTTGTATTTACTGTGTTTAATAGTTACCAAGTTATGTGAAGGTATTTTATGTAGTAAAATATGCTATAGACAATGTGTTTTAACCGTGAAATTCAGAAAAAAGCAATGGTACCAGTAATTTATTTTTTGTGAATTACACAAGGGTTTAGAACTGCTGTGCGTAAACTGTTTTCAAAGGATGTTCTAAGGAAGATAAATCACTTGTGATGCATCACACATATTAAAGGACTAGCAATGATAATGCTGGATGATAAAAAAATGAAAATTTATTAGCTTTTAAATCTGAGACAAATGCATGCAATCCCATCTGTAAGAAAAAAATACACAAATCGTTACAAAAATTAAGTATTTGAACAATTTGTCATGTAATCTCCTGCCAATTGACATGCAGTGATGGCGACTTCAAATGTACACTAAACAGCTGATATACCACACCAGCACAGAATAAACAAAGATCAATATGTATTTGTTTGAGGTCGAACTGTTCAGGCCATTGTGTTCTATTAGAGAAGATATCAGTAGCTTCCCACAATGCATTGCTTCAAATGGAGGTTTTGTACAGGTACTGATGTGAATCGTAAGAGAGGAAACATGGCTAAATTAACAGTACTGATCACTAACTTACATTTTAATAATGTTTCTTCACTAACGATTCACATGCCAAGCTGTACAAAATTCTCCATTCGAAGCAATGCATTGTGGGAAGCTACTGATATCTTCTCTTGTGTACTATTTTGTGCTTCAAAATATGGGACATTTGCAGGGAAAGACCTTTTTGATCTCAGGTCGGAATGTTTATATGCACCTATATAAATAACTGCTTATTCCTCTAAGTCCGTGGTTTTGGGGATGCCATCTCATTTGCTAAGCCAACTCAAAAGCCACTGACCTATTTAGACTAGGCTTATTTGGACTTGTTTTAATGTATTTTTCGTGCTAATTCCAAGTATGGTAATTGAAATGGATAATTTTGAAATTTCTGTGTAAAAATGAAAAATATTCTTAACCTTAATATACTTAACCTTTCCAAATTCTATATAGGTTGTAACATAAATCAGAGGGCTTACCACATTTGGGAAGCCATCTCAAAACCACTGACATAAGACTAGGCTTGTTTGGACTTGCTTAAATGCATTTTTTCATGCCGATTCCGAATAAGGTCATGAAAACACAATTTGGAAATTTCTGAAAAAATGCAGGCATCAAGGGTGAAAGACGTCATTCCAAGATGTTACCAATATCTAGGTCTGTTAAAGGGATTAGCAGCGATTTGCTAATCGGAAACATTGAAAAAATCATCAAAATTCATATTTTTATATTTTTGTTATTGGCATGGATATGCGAACGTAACCTGCAAGTGGTTGGCTTGAAATCTGTGCATTAAAGACAAGGCATACTTTTATCTGATTCTATAATTTCTAAACATGCGTATCAAAATTCCGACTCGATATCAAAAAATCACTTCCCGGTGATTATCAGTGTGATATTGTGCACCATGATCAATATAGTTGGACCACAAACACAAACATTATTGATCTTTGTTTATTCTGTATTGGTGTAAACCACAACCAGCTGTTTAGTGTAGATTTTGAGACGCCGTCGCTGTATGTCTATTTGTGGCAGACGGTATGACAAATTTCCTCAAATACTTCATTTTTTTTCACTATTCGGTGTTTTTTCTACATTAAAGCAGTTATATGGAATTGTACACACTTATCCCTGATTATAAGTTAAAAAACGTGCATTTCCACATTTTTTTCGATTCTCTCGCATTATCGCTGCTAATCCCTTTAAGCACTGCAAAAAAGTACCAAAAAAGTAGAAATCATCAAGGTCACTTTCTCAAGATAAGTGGATTCTAATACATGGGTTACCCAAGAAATAGCTTTGTTTCTTTCATACCAAGTTATGAGATGCTTAAGTTCATATCGTCATGTGAGGGCAACAAAGTCGTAGCTGACATTTTGGGTAAAATTGAGGTTTTTCCTTTATTTTGTAAACAGAGGTAAAACAAACAATTCAAGCTATAGTGCTATCCTCAAATCAAAGTAAAACTACTTTTATGAAAGAAAAACATTTAAAATATAGAAATTTGGAAACAAACTAACTTTTTGTATAAAATGACAAAAATGCAGATACGACTTTGTTGTACTCACATGACAGTATATATTTTAAATCTTGTTATGTTCAAGTAGCCTATTTTTTGGGAGAGGATCACCCAGTGAATTGCACATCAATTTTAAATATTTTCTGGCTTTACTGCTCAAATTTTAAGAGCTTTGCTGTTCAAAGAAAAGCAAATTTACTTCAATAAAAATCTTTTTGCTGAAGAAGGTATCATCAATATTATTCTTAAATTACAAAGTTCTGTAATTAAAAAGCAATATTAAATCAATGCAAAACATCTTATCAATGCAAAGGCTGATTTTAACCAATCTTACAATAAATGTAATGAACATGCAAATGACATCTGTCCAGTTTTAAGTGTGTTATTATTTGTGTTATTATTTGTGTTAATCTAAAAAAAGATTTCTTGTAAAAGATAATCAACTCTTATAGGTGCCAGATACATATAAAGCATATAATCATTGTCCCCACCGAACAAAGTTCAGAAGGGGACTATAAAATAGGCTCCATCCGTATGTCTGTTACAAAAATGTTAATCCTGTAGGAGGGATTTCACCCCCCCCCATGTCCCCTGGGTCTATCAGGGGGTAGGGGAAAAGGTCAATATTGCACAAAAAAGGTCAACATTTGGCCACATCTTTTTTTCCTAGATGAGCTAGAGTAGCCAAACTTGGGTATATTGTAGGAGGGCACAAGCCCCCAACTAACCATGTAATTCATTCCCCCAGGGTCCTCCCCTGGGTCTGTCATGGGATGGGGAAATGTCAAAAAGGTCATTATTGCACCAAAAAAGTCAACATTTGGCCACATCTTTTTTTCCTAGATGAGCTAGAGTAGCCAAACTTGGGTATATTGGAGAAGGTTAAAAGCTCCTACTAACCATGTAATTCCCCCAGGGTCCTCCCCTTGGTTTGACAGGGGATGGAGAAATGTTAAAAAAGCCACCATTCACAAAAAGAAAACATTTTGCCATCTTGGTGGGTGCTGACATTTGACCCTTGACGTTTGACCTTTTTAGAGCTATTTTGGTGTTGTGTTATGGAGTCATTGATGAGTTCTGTGTCAGATTAATTGTTGGCAGTTACGGATTGAGTTGTCGATGAATTGTTCGTTAGTTATTTTGTGGTGCCTTAATGCGTGGAGAGTTCATGGATTTTTTTTTTCCAATTCCAATTAAGTTTATTCCATACAACAAACATCAAACGACAACAAACACACAAAAAAAAAACATTATGGAGGAGTAGGCAGGAAAGCCATTTAGGCATTGAGAATATAAACCTACCACTAAAAAACAAAGCATTTTACAGAAAGATATCTAACAAATATTCAAATAAACGACAAACACAAGACAAGAAAGGAACGTGCTCAAGCATTAATGTCATTAATTTTGGATGTTTTGTTTAAGGGATTGCGAAAATGTTTTACAGATCTGGATTTTTATAAAATTTGGCAATGCCAATGAATTCCAAAGAATATGACCAGTATTTTGGATGGTGTTATTGGCAAAAGATTTCTTATTATTTGTCAAGTTGAAGTCATTGGCGTGTCTTGTAGGGTAGTTGTGAACATCAGATCGTTTTGTGAATAATTTTTGAATGTCACGGGTAGATCATTTATGGAAAATCTGAACATGAACACTCCAAGTTCCAGTGTATACATATCTGTAACAGTTAGAAGATTGTTTTGCAAATAAGGGTCGGGTATGACTTCTGTAGTGACTATTAGAGACAGATCTTATTGGTCATTTTTGTAGTTTAACAAGTTTATCAAGATAGGATTTGGAAGTGTTTCCCCATATGAGAATTCAAAAGCTAAGACACGGTAAAATTAAAGTACAATAGAGTGAATGTAATACACGTATTGGAATAAAGTACTTGAGTTTATTTATGACATCAATATTTTTTGATACTGTTTTTGATATAAAATTGATGTGGTTTTTCCATGTTAAGCACTCATCAATTAGCACACCCAAAAATTTAGTAGCTTTAACTCTTTCAAGTATGGTGTTATTTAAAGTGATGTTTAAGTCTTCCTGTGTTTTTGATGTCATATGAGGTGTACCAAGCATCATGTATTTTTTTTTTTTGTGAGTTATGGATGAAGTTCATCGATGAGTCGTTTTTAGAGTGATTTTTGGTGAGTTATGGAGTTATGAGTTAAATGTTTTTAAGAGTTATTTTTGGTGAATTATGCATTTTTGGTCAGTTATTTTAGAGTTATTTTTGGTGAATTATGCATGAGTTCATCAATGAGATGTTTTTAGAGTTATTTTTGGTAAGGAAAAAAAATGGTGACAATTTATTTTGGTGGGTGGAAGAACATTTGCATGGTTTATTAGGGTGGTCTAGTGGTCCTGGTTTAAGGGAGTGTTGGCCAGAATTAAGGTTTAGTTTTGATTTTGCTGAGATGTTCAATTCAAATGAGTGCCCACTGAAATGCTAATGGGGTTCATATTTCATTGGCACACATGGGCCAATGCTAGCCTTTCACACATGCTTTCACGCAACATGTATGTTATGTATTTGGCATGTAAAGCATTTACTAAATACTAGCATTAGTTGATGTCTGTCATAGGGTATACAAACTCGCCATAACCTAACCTCTCTTACATGAGAATGATTGTTCTTACAGAAAAATATGGCAAAGGGAAGGTATTCAATACTACAATACCTCCCTCGCCTCCCCCATTGAAATAAGGTACAGTCCAACTTCAAAATTATGGCTGGTTTTCTTACGAAGGGTCTCATTAACGACATCCAACTCCACTCCAAATACTGGTAAATGTTCTATTTGAATTCCAATCTCAATTTAAGTTTTGCTGGGTACCCATGCTCATCCAGGGGGTTCCAAATTGGCCCTAACAAGGCAAATTTCAGTGGGACCTGCTTTCAATACATTTATTATATATATAAGAAAAGGAAGATCTCAACTTTGTTATCTTTGTCAAAGACGCCACTCGCATTTAATATCCACCACCGCGACAGCCCGCCGAAGGCCGTGGTCGAACGCCGAAGGCGTGAGGCCGAGCGGATCGAGGCGTCTTTGTGCGCATATTGGTAATTTCCAGTGCAAGCATAATGTGTCCAATCAAAGTAGGTCGTCATCGTAATCAAACCGCCCAATTTCAATCTATGAACACTTTTCATTCAGATACTTTCCAATAATCGATGACGTCGCCCTTCAAAATTACCATATCGATTTTTGCCGGCCTAATTAGCAACGATTCAAAGCAAAATCCGACGAAGTTCTTGACAAGCGCGAGTTGTGCGAGTTAGTCCGTTTTACGGTATTTGAGAATGCATGGCAGGATGGGCTAGTTTGGTAGCCCACTCTACAAAATCAAAGTCCCCAGTAAAGGCTAGTAAAGTTATTCCCACCTGCCCCTTGCATCAACACACACTGAATATAAGACTAGACTAGGGTATACCTTCAGTCTTTTTATCAAATTTTGTACTGGCAGTGACCAGTCAAAATTCCCACTCACAGACATGACAAACGGCGACAAGTGATTTTGAACATTAAATTGAAATGACGAATCCTGGTCCTGACCCCGCGTTCAACATGCCACGCAATGTTACGTGTGCGAAACATTCCCAAAATTCAAGACCAGAAATGAAGTCGCAGTTCACCATTCCACGCCGAGAATTTAGGGGACACTCCATCTCTAGTCTAGACAGACTAGAACCTTACCTCGGGAACTTAACCATGTCTTGACATGCAACTTTTAAGGCTAAACTTTCGACCGAACCATGGCTGAATGATGCCTGAAACTGTGTAAAATACAAATCCGTTCACTCCAATGACTGTAACAATTCACATTTATAGTAAGCGAATCACAGCAGTACACCCGTAAGCCGTACTTCAACTACCCTCATGATAGTCAGAGTCTGCTCAGAGTACCGTACGGTATCGAGCTCGAATAATCCTACACCTACAACCATGTACAAAACCGTGATCCTACAGTCTACACAGTGACACTGACAAACGATCATGTAATTCCACCATGATTTTCATCGTGCCGTTTTCACAGCACAAAAGTGTTCGCCATTTTACCTTCCCAGCTAGCTGTAAGCCTGCTCAGGGATCCGGGGCTAATCGCCCCCTGTCTTTCGCTTGTTTTTAATCCGTTACCAAAACCCCATAATTGAATGGTTATTGATCAGTCCCAATCACTCGTATTCTAGGAACTATTTTAAAGCAACTATGACATCATCATTACCAAATCAACGATCGCTATAGTTTCTGAAGAAATATCCCGAAAAAACAATGACAACAAAGAAAAAAAGGAAAATATTACGACTGAACCAATGACGAAATTAACCCAGACCCGAAATTCTCCCGAAACAGCGTAACCAAAGTCGAGGTGCCCAAAGTATTATAATGAGCATACGCACTTCATTATCATAGTTTTGGGCACCACCAATATTTTGGTTTACGTATCGTCGTAATTGGAAAGTCCTAGGAATGCTATTTATAGCAACGCGGTATTTTAACGTTCGTCATAACTTTACGAGTAAACAACTAAACTGATGCCACATGCTGACACTACTCTCGGACTCACATATCTCTTTTCCTAAGCAAAATAAAACAAGGGGTCAATCGGGAGACTTCGTGCATTATGAATGCAAGGAACTTTTAGCAGCTGGTTTCTTCCATCGATTGATTTTCTTTCGCATAATTATTGCAGAAAAATCGGCGAGCCGACATGGCACACTGGGGAACTGCAAACACTGGATACATAAAACGCGTGACGCACAATTTTTAATATGCGTGTGCTTGCCGCACCAACAGTGACGACCGCCGTGTGCTTGCGCAACATTCACCACGGCGCGCTCGGATGTGAGAGAAAGCGGTTACGGGCTTGGACTAATTTCCATAATCACGCACGCGATTCACCCCTTCTTCCTCTTTATAAGTTTCAATGACTGAACTTTGTGAGCGTCCAAGAGGGGCGGACACACAAATTGAATTAAAATAATCAAAGCCTGATAAAGGCTAAACTTGTCTCAAATGTTCTTGAGTTTCTGATTTGTTGGTAGCATTACAACTGGGCATGCAATGCCATTGTGTGTGCATTTGGCATCCATTTTTTTTTTTTTTTTTTTAATTTGTTCAAACTCATTCATAGTAATGGAAATAACTAACAAACATGAAAAACAGGTCGCTTGTTACGTGAAGCGCGTCACGGATGCATTATGGGTTAAACACCATGCCATTTTAGTTTTTTAACGTCTGTAGAATTCACCACCGTGGACTGCGTGCGTGAACGCGGTACAGCTCGCGTTGAGCGTCATTGGTTCAAAATCGATCTCTACTCTCTACTGCGTACAACTTGTTGCCTGCATACTTTGTTGCGGGTAACCCCCTCTTAAATATGCACATTTATTTACTTCGGTTGTCACTAAATGCGGGATCCAGGACCGTCTATAGTTGCATGAAGTTTGAGATCAAAAAAGGAGCATTTTATGGTAACAGCTTTTTTTTCTTCAACCTTTCCTTGCACTACAGAAATGTTGAATGACGGTATAGGTTTATGAAAAATGTTACATACAAAAAGTTACTGGTGCAATAGGCCTATATTGCTGTTTTGGTTGAAAGAAAAATGGGGACTAGTTGCAACTGTATATGACAGGAACTAATGGAACCTTGAGTAATTATTAATGAACCGAGAGCGAGTGAACGCGCTCTTTAAACCTTGCTTGCTTGGTTTCAATTTCCATTGATCGCTTCTCAGTCTAGCGGCTAGGCCACGCAAAACACAAGGCATCTCTGTCTAGTTTTTTTAATTATTGATTGTCAAATATGTATCTTGGACCAGCTTAAATTAAATCACAAAAGCTCTTTAACAATCTTACTCCTACACCCTACGCATGTCCGATTTTTGGCTGGTAGAGTATAAATAACCCACTTCCGTGCGCGTCGATTCCTGTAATACTTGAATGCGTCCCCTTCACGGGTGAAGAATATCTTCAAATGCACACCTGCTATGTCACTGTGATGGTGTAAGAACCAATTTGCAAGCTTGTGCCTGAATTCTAAAATCCTGTTTACAGTCCAGTTGTTCTTTTGCTTCAAATTTGAGTTACTCACTACAAACTGGGTCATCTGCTCTGACAGTGGGCCGCCCCCTAGTTTGGCCCCCCCCCCCACCCCTAAAGAAAATGAGGGATTTTTTTTGCAAATCGGCGATTTGGGGCCAAAAAAACCACGAAATTTTGGGGAAAATCAAGCGTTTTTGGGGCAAAATTGTTAAAAATCCCAACTATTGATACTTTGTTGCCCCCCCAGAATTCACGTTTTGGCCCCCCCCCAAATTTCACGATTTAGCCCCAATCGTTCCCCCCCCCACCCAGACCCATACGGCCTGGCTCTGCCACTGGCTTCGACCTGGCTCAGGCACTTTCTTGAACCAGAAGTAACCACATTCCCGAAGCCACCCGACTGCGCTGTGAATGTTCTGAAACTCAAAAGGGTTTATGGCCTGTGGTCAGCAACAATTCAATGTGTCCCCAAAATGATACCTACAGGCCAAGTTATTTGGAAAGGTAAAATTTGATACCAAGTGGACATTGCCAAGACAATCTCCTACCCATCCTTGATCTGATAGTTTTGATGGTCAAACTTGCGAGACTGATAAATTTAATGTCATAATACTGTTCAATAACAATAACAAATGTACGTATACACAAATAATAGTGTACAAAATAATGGACTTCCTTGTTTAAATTCATAGATCTTTGAATAGTACAACAATAATTTTCAGATATGCTGCATGATTTATGAATCGAGATGTAAACAATGTTCTTTTTTGACAATAACCTTAAAAATACAATTTTTACTTACTCTTAAAGAGATTACAACAACATGAAATGTTAACACATTACCTAAATTGACCAAACATATATTACAACGCTTCTGCAGCTTTACACTAGCAATACCGGATTGTTGTTTATAGTCCAATTTGTATAATTGTTTTTTTGCATTTTCCGTACCTGAATCCATCTGAACACTTTTTTCTTTTTCTTTCTGACTTTTTCTGACACACTTATGAATTTTCGGTAAAACCTTAACAGATACCCTGTGCTTTATTTTTCCGTTTTAGTGTTTTCTGTATTCACTAGTGTGTCAGAAAAACAAATGTGTCCAGGGTCCGTAAGCAGATTTAGTTTTGGGGGTGTGCAGACCTCGAAGAGTGACCTTGTTTTGGTAAAAGTGGACCTAAAAAAAACCCCCTTAAAATGGTCTTTTTGATTTTTTTGAAACACTCATCACTAACATGTGGACTTTCTTTCAAAATTCCGTTAATTTTGGACCTTTTATGCAAAAAGCAGCAAATAGGACCGTTGCCCCTTTTTTGTGGAATTTGGTGGGTGCGAACGACGAGAACCAGCACCGCGCCCCAGCCCCCCCCCCCCCCACAAAACCACACCCCCTAAATGGGGTCTTTGGGAATTTTTTTGAACATCTCAAAATCATCACTAAATGGGACTTTTCTTGTCAAATTCCCTTCCTTTAAATTTTGGACCTTTTTATTAATGCACAAAAATCCAAAAAGAGGACCTTTTTTGTTGCCTTTCCCACTTTTGGGAATTTGGGGGGCTGGCGGACCGCAACCAACCCCCACCGCACCACCCTCCCCCCCCCCCCCCACATCTTATCACTAAAACGTGGACTTTCTTGTCAATCCTTTAAATTTTGGGACCTTTTTATGCAAAAATCAGCAAAAAGAGAACCTTTTTCCCCCTTTTGTGAATTTGGTGGGTGCGACCGCCCCCCCCGCCCACAAAACCAACCAAACCCCCGAGAAATGGCTTTTGGGATTTTTTTGACATCTCTCACTAAAATGAGGACTTTCTTGTCAAAAATTCCTTTAAAAATTGTGGACCTTTTATGCAAAAAAAAAATCAGCAAAAGAGGACCTTTTTTTTTTCCCTTTTGTGGAATTTGGTGGGTGCGACGACCACCGCCCCCCCCCCCACATCTCATCACACTAAAATTGTGGACTTTCTTGTCAAAATTCCTTTAAATTTTGGACCTGTTTATGCAAAAATCACAAAAAGAGGACTTTTTCCCCCTTTGGTGAATGTGGGTGCGACAGCCCCCACCCCACAAAACCACCCTAAATGGTCCTTTTGGGATTTTTGAACATCTCATCACTAAATGTTGACTTTCTTGCTTGTCAAATTCCTTTACATTTTGGACTTTTATGCAAAAATATCCCAAAAAAGGACCTGTTTCCCCTTTTGTGGAATTTGGTGGGTTGCGACCGCCCCCCCCCCGGCCACAACCAACCCCCTAAAATAATGGTTCCTTTTGGGTATTTTTTTGAATCTCTCACACTCCAAATGTGGACTTTTCTGCTTTTCTTTGTCCAAAATTCCTTTAATTTTGACCTTTTTATGCAAACAATCAGCAAAAAGAGGACCTTTTTCCCCTTTTGTGATTTGGTGGGTGCTACCAAAACCCCCGACCGCCCCCCCCCCACCCCCTCCACAAAAACCCCCTAAAAAAAATGGTCTTTTGGGATTTTTTTGAACATCTCAATCACTAAAAATGGTGGACTTTCTTGTCAAAATTCCTTTAAATTTTGGACCTTTTTTTATGCAAAAAATCAGCAAAATAGAGGACCTTTTTCCCCTTTTGTTGTGGAATTTGGTGGGTGCGACCACCCGCGAAAAGCACCGCACCCCCCCCCCACAAAACCACCCACCCCAAAATGGGCCTTTTGGGATTTTTTTGAACATCTCATCACTAAAATGTGGACTTTTCTTGTCAAATTCCTTAAATTTTGGAACCTTTTTATGCAAAAAATCATCAAAAGAGGACCTTTTCCCCTTTTGGAATTTGGTGGTGCGACCGCCCCCCCCCCCACAAAAACCCCCTTAATGGCATGGTCCCTTGGTTTTTTTGAACATCTCATCACTAATGTTTGACTCTTCTATGTCAAAATTCCCTTAAATTTTGGAGGACCTTTTTAATGCAAAAAATCAGCAAAAAGATGACCCTTTTTCCCTTTTGTGGAATTTGGTGGGTGCCGACCTGCGCCCCCCCCCCCCCACAAACCCCCTAAACAAATTTGTCCTTTTGGGATTTTTTTGAACATCTCATCACTAAATTGTGTGGGACTTTCTTGTCAAATTCCTTAATTTTGGAACCTTTTTATATTGCAAAAATTCAGCAAAAGAGGACCTTTTTCCCCTTTGTGGAATTTGGGGGTGGCGACCGCCCCTCACCACCCAACCCCCCCCCCCCCCCCCCCCACCCCCCCTCCCCCCCCCGTGGTACGGGCCTGCATGTGTCAATGAATCAGGGTTATGGAAACTCCCCTATTTTGTTCCTATCACTATTAATACTCTTTGCTAGAGTGGCACCAAATATGTCATATTCATAATACACGGAAGAGATAAATCTGACCTCAAAGTACTGATTTTTAGGTTAAATAAGTATAGGTCCATTCATACCTCACTGCATTGGTTTTACTGTTATATCAATCAATCACTTTTCTGCTGCAACTCTGTAACTGGTGGCTATTTCCAACTATACTCGCCGGTCAAAAGTACTACAACAGCATCAGTCTTCATGAACGCATCAACAAAAGGGCAAACTTTGTATGTCGAGACCCTCTCAACACGGCGCTTTTTGTCATTTTAGATAATCAGCCAATCAGAGTACAGCAAAATCACTTCCCTGTTATAACGCACCTCAGCTCAAAACAGAGGCACATACGACTACGGGAAGTATTTTGGATGGCGACTAGTAATTTGTGTTCTATTTAAGTGTCCATGCGTTCTATATGATAGACAACAGAAGAAATCAGCTTCCCACAATGCATTGCTACCACTGGAGTTATTTCACTTGGTAGTCACATGAATCATTAGAGATGAACATTCTTTACATGCAAGTTGTGATCAGTACTATCATTTTAGCTATGTTTCATCACCAACGATCCACATCAGTACCAGTACAAATCCGCCATTAGAAGCAATGCATTGTGGGAAGCTACTGCTTTCTTCTCTTCTTAACAGCACCCCATGAGCCAAGTTGTGTGGGGACACAAACTGTGGTTTTGATGATTTATGTAATTAAAACTCCCCCCTGCCCTGAAGATAATTTTTGCTAATATTTATGGGAAACCATAAAAGTGGCATGTTTTTGTGCTGCTATGGGAAATGCAGGCTAAATTTTTTGAAGGCCAAGCCTTCAGGACAACAATGAGAAAGATATATGGTTTTCATGTGATATTAAAATCAAATTCTCAGGACATTTGGTCGACAATTGAAACAACACACCTTTAAATTTAAAATGACATAACTATTGCAGCCCATGATGCATATTAGAGACAAGCAGTTCGCTTAGCAATTCCAACTAACTCGCCCACAAGGACAGATGCAGTGAAGTATGGACGTACCTTAAAGAAATACATACATTGCCCACGGTCGATCCCCCCTGAGAAACCTTTACACATCTTTAATCTAAAATGTGTAGAGATAAGATAAGTAAGAATCAAAAACCAGAGGTGTTTTGGTAGTGAACCCACACTGCAGCACCAGTTTTGGGAAATTTCATCATGCACCTCAATAGGGTCCGATGTGAGTCACATAAAAATCATTCTTTAACACAAAACCCAAGAACTTTAATGCTCATTTATCCCAAAAAGCGTTCGTACTTAGGATTTTTTGGCATATTATGGTTCTTAAACTTTGGAACACTTTATCCTAAAGTACTTGCCCTGTGTTTATTACAGTCCTGGTCCTCTGCACAGTGTACTCATCAATTGGTGACACCACAGGGTGCCGCCATTGTACGATTGTGTCAAACTTATTCAATATGCCTATCTCCTGCTATCCCCATGCCATCTGCCGTAATGATATGCCATCTCTTCTAACGTCATTGGAGACAGCAGATCTGGTGCTGTGTGCCCACTGCAATTATGGGGCTGTTGTTATGTGGTCCCTTAGCTGTCGAAGCTCTGGTCATATTCCAACTGCGAAGCTCCAAATGAGTGTGATTAATTAATTGTGAAAAGTTGTATTACGGTAATCGCCAGACACCACAGTTCTCCACTCCTATGATTGTTGTTCCCTTGTTACAGTAACGGTATAGGCACATTTGCTATGCATCATGGGATTGATTCAAAACCCCCTCTGGAATCAAAACTATGTAATCATCATAATAAAATAGGCAGTATATATGAGGCACACCAGGTTTGGTCATGCTTAAAATTCATAGCCTGGACCACCTTTGTGTTTAAATGAGTCATTTGTAACACAAATGTCCCAGGCACTTGAAGACCCTATCAGTGATTCCACTCGAAAGTAGTCAAATATTTGAAATTTTGCTGGAATGGCCGGGAGCGGAACTGCCGCACACAACATCGCTTCAATCAACCGCGTTGAAAACAAACCAGGAAAAAATCCCAGGGAATCCCTGTATCGCGATGAAAACAAAGTGTGGCAAAATCAAAAAGTAACGATCGATCGCTGCACATCGTGAGACCCTACTCTTTCATTCACGTTATCGAATGTTTGTTTTTACGCACATTGTTGCTAACCATAATTTTTGCCAATGCCCTGGATGTCCTCTTCCCGCTATAGCTTAAAAGTGAAGAGTAAATCTCTAGAATTCCATAAGTAATTTTTTGCCAACGGAAAATTTGTGAGAAAAGGACGAAACAGCAATAATCAAAGATATGAACCCCCCATTCAATTTACATTACATTAGACTAAATACCGATTTTTTCTTATTAGGCTGCATTTGGTTTTATCACTTACAGGGTATGTTAGTATACCAATACTTGGTCCAGACATGCACAAAGCTAATTTTTGATGATTTTTTTGTTTTTCTGATTTATCAAATCACTGATAGTGCCTTTAAGTCATTTTGGGCGGGCGGTTATTGTTTCTCAATATCAATACAACCGTGTCACCGTCCATCACCACCTGACTGCTTGTTAGTACCCCATCTATTGACAAACTCTTGTTAGATTGTATTACTTCTTGGTTAAAAATGGCAGCACACTCTAAGAAATGCAGAAATCAACCTTTTCCCTAGCATACAAAAAAGACTAGTAGTTTTGTGCTTTTATCATGATGTGTCATTCTTTGGTGTTTATTTGTTCGATTGCCGTATATATAAATAACTTTCAATTTCAGAATGATTTCCAAAATAGTACAAAATAGTACAAAGCCAATGAGCTGCTCTCTGACAATACAGTGTCGGGTTATATATCATTTATAAATGATAAATGCCAAACCTAGGTGCAACAAGAGATTTTGAGGCACCCAAATATTGTGTCATAATAGTAATTTCATATAGATTAGACACTCAATAGATTTCTTACCTTGTATTTGGCTACAGAAATGTCTTAAATGAGAGAAAAAAAGTTGATTTTGATTTGCCTATATTTCAATTTCAAATTTTGTATTTGCTCCTATACAAAATTAGAAATTTCACAATTTTATACCAAAGAAACATTTCTAAGCTTAATCCTTTCAGATGGGGTTATTTTTGATGGAAAGCTTTACATCAGGGCAAAAATCAGTACTTTCAATTTTTTTAGGGACACCTGATATGTAAAATCTCTTGTTGCACCTTTAAAGGCCCTATCAGCAATTCACCCGAAAGACTCAAAATATTTTAAAAACTTGCAGGAATAGCTTAAAGGTAAAGGATAAATATAAGTATTTTTTCCAACTGAAAAACTGACAGAAAAGGCAGTATTCAAAGATATGAACCTCCAATCAATCATGTGTTTAGTAAGCATCCGTACGGACACTTAAAATATCCGATTTTGTCCTTTGGCTGCGTTTGGTCTAATTACTTGTAGGGTAAGTTTGGATACCTATCTTGTTCCAGAACATTACAATCTGATTTTTGATGTATTTTTTTCAATTTCTAATTTACAAATCACTGATAGTGCTTTAAAGGGGGATGGCCCCATTTAAGTGTCTACAAGTTTCCATCTTGATAAATGACCATTCACTCAAAAACCACCATCTGTAAAATTTTACAAAAACCGATATTCCAATCCATTTTGTATGATAGCTAAAAATGTGATTGTGTATTCCCCATCAGAGTACTGTGTAAAATTATTTTGGTTGACCAAAATGTGGCACATTTTTCCGCATAACATCCAAAAAAACATCCTAGTAACCTAAGATTTTCCACAGGTAACTAAGAAAAGAGGCAGTAGTTTTCTTAAATACCAAAATTTTGACCACTTTCAGAAAATCTGGGACCCCTTATTTACACTATATTCTACAATTAAAATTCCAATTCAACTATATATTCTACAGTAAAAATATGGACAAGCATAATTACTTAAAAGAGTTCCAAATACATGATGGCAAGTTACATTATACAGAGAATTGATATGTATACAAATATTATGCAAAGCTTGACCCTATTCTCCCCAAACCGTCACCTTCACCTTGATTCTCTTTACCACAAATATTTCAAACATGATTCACCTCATAAAACCATATTCAACACTACCTACACAAATATTGCCACAGACCTTTCAACCCTGACCTAACAACTAGGCTTGTTGTAATTCATTAAATGCATGCGTTCATGTGTCAACTGTAGTTAAGATGTCGAGCAAGTGTAATTTAAGAAGGGTTAAGGGATAACAGCGATAATGCGAGAGAATAAAAAAAATCACAGCAATAAACTTGCTGTCCCTGGAAAGATGGCCGTATGGAACATGACCTCCAGATGATTGACCTTTGACCTTGGTCCATGACTTTGACTCATAACATATGAAAGGAACCCCTATACACCTTAAACCCAAGTCTGGTTCAATCGGACTTCAACTTTTTCAAAGCCTGAAAAATGAAAACTCTATCACACAAAATGCCCTTCGCTTTTTCAAACCAGGGGATAAAAATATTGAATATGCATTTATCTAGCTTTAAATCAAAGATTAGTACGTATGTACAATTCCATATAACTACTTTAATAGAAACAAACAAACATGCAATAGTTGAAAAAATGAAGGATCTGAGGAAATTTTTTGTCATTCCTCTCCTGCACATATGCATAAAATACGAAAACATCCAGTCAAAACTACACTAAACATCTGATTGTGTTTACAACCAACAAGACGAAATACAAAGATCAATGTTTGTGTTTTTGAGGTCAACTGCCCAGGTCATGGGTCACATTTACACTTATAAATCTTGGATAATCACAGTAAAGGCTTTTTTTGATCTCAAGTCAGAAATTTTATACTCGCATATATAATTATAGTATCAGATAAAAAGGTACTACTTTGTCTTTATACATGCAGATTTCAAGCCAACCGACTTGTTGTAATGTTAGCACATCAATGCCAGTAACCAAAATACAAAAATAGGAATTTTGATGATTTTTTTTATGTCTTGGATCAGCAAATCACTGCTTATCACTTATCAAAAACACCGAACTTTAACACTCTCTCGCATATACACCTACTAGAACTTTAAGTTGCCCCAACCGATTACAACTACATTTTCTGTGTTTCTTAGGAAAGAAAAATACCACCACATGCTTGATTTTCCAAAAATTTCAATTGAATCGATGAACTGTTTAATGTGAGCAATTATGGGTAGTACAAAAGACCTAAGCTACTCGACAAATATTTGGGGTAGAGGGGGATTTTGGGGTCGAGGAATGAGAAAGATAAAGCCATCCAGTGATACCCAAAATCTCAGGTTTGATGGTCTTAAAGGCTGACTCGAGATTCAAATAGAATTTTTTTGTGTGTAAGTATTAAAACTAGTCCTCTACACTAAAGATAGTCCACAAAAAAATGCTTAATTACAAAGTTCCAAATTAAAAATCAGATGGTTTTCTTTTCATGCAGTAAACATTTTGCATGTATAACCGTGCAATATGATACCAGTTATAACAAAAGATTCCAGATCCGGATTTTATAACAAGTTGTGATTTTTATAATATGAAGGACCCGAGTTTGGAGCTTTAGTTATTTCCCACAGGATTAGTATATGGACAACCATATTTAAGTGCAAAAAACCATGATTTGTTTGGAAAAAATTGACTGTGTCCTTATTAGGAACATCTCTGATTCCAGCCTTTCCGTGGTGGGGTAGAAGTAAGGATCGGGTTATACCCCTTTAACACACACACACACGCACAGGACAGACATACAGAATTTGGATTAGTATAACACAGATGCCTCATTGCGATGGCACAAAAATAAGCCTGGCATTAAATATTCACATTAATACCTACTAACACTGAATAATAACATCGAAAATGAAGAAACAATGCATTCAGCTCAAGACACTTGAGGAAGCTTCCACTTTTGGTTAAGGTTTCCTTCCGTAAATGTATTACTCCCTGGTACCTTCAAATCTACCCGTTACCCGTGTTATCTTTTTATCTCAATCAAGAACATTTACAAACAATATAACACCAAAGATAGATAAATAATAGATACCTTGTCAGAGTCTTGGGTTTGCAGGCGACGTAGCTTGCGAGTTGGTCATCTCGACACTCTTTCATTCAGTGCGTTATGATTACACCCTCCAAGTCACATGACACCACTAAGGGGCGATCATGTGACAGCCGAAACGTCATAGATGGCGGGCATGTCGTAGCCAGCATCCCTGTGGAGAGTCTGATTGCTGTGTGCGGATCTCCATGGCCTCCCGGATTCTCCTTTTCCAGAGTGTGACTGGGAGGGTGTAATCACACGCTGAATGAAGAGGTCGAGGACCTCGCAACTACATCCTGCAAACCAAGACTCCTGACCACGTTCTCTATATTATCTATCGTCATGCGAGATCAAAAGCAAATCTACATGCTGCTATAAAACAAAAGGATATCAAACAGCAGTGCCTACTGTTTGTTCATCAGCAGGGGCTTCAGGGTTATAAGGTGGAGGGGGACCATCTGGTACTACATGAAATCTTGTATTATGGAGGGGGGGGGGGGGGTGGGAGGGAGGAGGGGGGGGGGGGAGTGTTCTCCCTCACTCCTCCTGGAGAGATGGCGGGGCATCTCCTTCCTCCTCCTACTCCTGGCTCCCCCTGTGCAACGGTGGTATAGGCAGATGCTGAAGTGCTGTTCCGTTGATTTGCGCAGCATGCTCCGTAGAGTAGTACTAGTATGATTATGTAATGATGGCAATCACCATACCTGCGATTAGACACGCCGATGAGACCGAAAATAATGCTCTTTCCGACCCATCGTCGGAACAGCATCTGGCCTTTGTGCAAAAAGAAAAGCTGACAACTTTATGCTCTTGTTGTTTGTCCTTAAGGCTTGGGCTAGAGTCCCTCTTTGAACTAACTATCTCACTCATTTCACTGGGTTTTTTAATCAGTTTTCACCTCCCTCCTCCCCTGTTCCACACTGTTTGACCCCATGCAAATTGTCCTTTTTATTTATTTTTTAGAGCAATTTTCAAGCAGTGGTGACACAAATTTACAACTGTTACAAGTAGGGACAGAACGCCAAGGCTATTACCAGGACCGCTCAAAATCAGAAAAACCCATTGGCGGGAATCTTGCCATATAGCCTATAACGTAATGATTTGTATGTTCTAGCGCCCTTTATATGCCGATTCTCCATAGAAAGATGTTGTAAAAAAAACTAGATTTTAAAGAAAATCATTATTTGCCCGCAATGAATTTCGTAAAATTTATGATGAGGTGGCGGCTCTATTTTCTCAGTCCCCTCCCCATGAACAAATAAGTCAATTTGCCCAAACCTTAAATAAACTTTTCTTTCTCTTTTCTATTTCTTCATATTTCACTTTTCCTGCGTGTCGAGTGTTTTTTGTTAGTTAAGTATAACATAAAAATAAATATATATTTATTTAAAAAATGCGAGTAAATTAGGTTATTTTAACATTTGCAAATGAAACACTAAGGACCAAAAAAAAAAAAAATATTAATAGAGTTGTTTATATTTTGTAATCGTTTAGCTCCTATTTTGAAAAAAAGTCTATAACAAAGGTCTTGGTGCATGTGAGTTCCCTTACTATACTGTTCAAGTACAGAGGAAAAAAGGTGGAAACTGTAAAAATTTCCTCTTTTAGTTGAAAACTTATCAGGCAGAGTGTTGTTCAGTAATAATATTAAGAGAGGAAAACAAAAACGTGTCACCAAAGACTAGGCATTAATCGCAAACTTTAAAAATAGTTTGTCTCTATCTGTTCCCTCTTGGTCTCCCATCTATGTTGGTGTTTGTATTCTTTGGTTGTGACTGAAACTGTTTAGTTCATTTCACTTTCACACACACACACACGCACGCACGCACGCACACACACATACACACACACACACACACACCAAAAACCCCCCCAAAAAACGACCGACCGACCCTGATTTTTTTCTTACTTTACGCCAAACAAATTTTTTTATGCCTTAGGGCGAAATATCATTTCCCCAACGTGTCCTTTGTATTGCGGTTTATTCCGTTTTGGATAACAAAGGATGTGAATATTAATTTATGCAAATTTAATGTAAATTTTTATATTTTGTACTATGGGCTGTCTCTAAGTGGATTTTGCTATAGACAGCCTGTAGTACAGCTCATTATAACCTTATAAATAATGCATTTTTTGCCCTAACGTTGCTTTAGGGATTCAAACATGTTACAGAGTGGTTCATCACAATTCAACAACGATGCATCTGATGTGTCCGCATATTTTTAAGCCGCGCTCGCGGGATAAAAATACGCGGATGCATCGGATGCAGAGTTGTTGATTAGTGATGAACCACTCTTTAACATGTTTGAATCCCTTTCAACAACAAAAATCCTTATGAAACTTTACTAATATCGTGTATAGAGGAATATAATTATTCTCACTATAATACTAAAATGTTCCCAGATCGACAGAAATCTTTCCTCGTAATATATTTTAGCAAAATCTAAAGCAAAACGATACTTTTGGCACGTTTGTTGCTTTGCAGTTTGCAACTGGTGCCCTTGCGCGTACTCAGAGTTCTAAACGTGACGAACGCACTTCCGTGGACACTGCGCCGTGCGTGACGCGCTAATTTGCATATCAACTGTGGGTTGATAACGAATCAACAACGGTATGCTCCTGTACAAGGAGATACGGAGAGTTGTTGAAATTAGCATTATTATTATTAATATTATTATTATTATGCTATCCCCTAAGTTAGGGCAAAATTGGCTTTTGTTATTCACTCAGAATGATCTTCTAAGGGCGAAATTTCATTTCCCCATATGCAAATGAAGGATAGTCCCCTAGAATAACAAAGTATATGAATATTAATTAAATAAGAAAAGAACTCATTATAACCTAATGAATAATTAAAATTTCCTCCTATTCCAAACTATGTGTTGGAGTTTTATTATGCTATTTCCTACATTACGGCGAAAATGGCTTTGTTATTCACTCAGAAGGCTCTTAGGGCGAAATTTAATTCCCCTAACATATCCCTTGTATTGCGGGTTTATTCCATTTGGATTACAAAAGGATATGAATATATTTATGCAAATGAAGGATAATCCCCTAGAATTAAACGATGTGCAACAATGATTCAGTAAGCCCATCAATGTGGTGATGGTTATAGGGCCTGAAGCATAGTGGTGGGGTAATAGGTCACGTAGGGTCATTACAGGCAATTGACTCATTATAGCCCATGGGTCTTGGCCAGTGGTTAGTGGTTATCTTGAGCAATTTGGTGGCATACAATTAAGTTGGAAGAATGTGTTGATATGTTGGGGTCATCAAAGGTCAAGTAGGGTTTCAGTTGGACGGTCAAAAGGGCATATGGGCCATAAGAGCGGCATTATGTGCAGACCATAAGAGTTCTGGACAGGTGGTTTCTTAATAGGATTTTGACTAGGCGGTCCTGATTTGGCTATCACCTGTGTTTTGCAATCACACTGGATGAATGACCCTCGTGGTTTTGCGGTTCATTTGACTGACGACCCCCACTGATGTCCTTGGCATGAGCTTTTAAAATTTTTGGCATCAACAATCACCCCACCTCAAGTTTCATGTCAATTACACCAACGCCAATGTTTACCCCAATTTGACCTTGACCTTGGAATGACCCCTAATTCCCCACTAGCTGAGCATACACGCTAGATGAGGATACTGGAAATGTTTTCGACCTAATTAGCGACGGGGTCGGTGCTCATTTACACATACGTCAAAGCAATGGGTATGAAAACACAGCAAATTACCCACAATATATGGCCCGACATGACTTTTGCACCCCAAAAAATTAACCACTGAAAAAACGTGAACACAAAGGTGGTACGGCCAAACTCTACCAACATACCAAAACTCATATCCATAGTCAAAAGCACGGCCAAGTTACCCGGATAACGACCCCCTGGATGACTTTTGAATCCAAAAATGCCCCCGTCGAAAACGTGACCACAGAACTCGGGACAGCGACCACTCTACCCACCACACCAAAATCAGATCCATACGTAAAGCCACGGGCCAAGCTAACACTATAATGAAACGGACCCAGGGAATGGACCTTGGACCCACAAAAATGACCCTCAGAAAACGATGACCACAAAACGAGACGGCAAAACGACCCAGAAACAAAAACAGACGAGACAAAAGCACGGCACAAGTTACCCGAGACGAAGGAACAAAAAGTCAAAAAAAAAAAAAAAAAGACACCACCCGGGTGGGGGGTGACCCTTTGACCCAAATGACCCCTCGAACAGTGACCACAAAAAACTTCATATGGCAAAATTTACCTCCATACCAAAACTCGTATCCCTACGTCAAAGCATGGCCAAGGCTACCTGATAACGACCCCTGGATGACCTTTGGACCCAAAATGACCCCTCAAAAAATGACCACAAAACTCGTTACAACGAAACTCTACCACCATGACAAAACTCAAATACATACGTCAAAGCAAGGCCAAGTTATTAATAACGACCCCGAATGACCTTTGCGAGCTGCCAACTTGAGATTGTGACTCAGGGAGATTGATCTTGAATCAGGGGAGTTTGTTAGAATAAGGGAAGATTTTTTTTTTTTTAATTTAGTGAAGCTTTAAGTGTAATACCTAGGTACTCAAGAGGGATACAGCCAAGGATACGTCTTAAAGATCAATTGAAGCTTCCACATTTAAGGAACTGACACAGGATACTAGTCCATTTGATTTTTTTTTAAAATGACATCAAAGGGTTTTGTGAAGTAAAAGTCAAACTTTAACGGCTATAACTTGAAAACCGAGCCATCTACAAACATATGACTCATCATGAGATAGAGCTCTTTAAAATAAAGCTTTCCCAAAAAAGACAGGCTTCCGCCGTCTGACAGCCCCGTTTAGGGAACTTGTCATTGGGAACAACGTCCACAACCAGGCACTAAAATAATTATAATTAACACTTTGCAAACAGCAATGAGGAGCATATTCAAAAAGGCAAACTGCAAATCACAACAGGGTCATTATCTTGTAGGCCTAACCTTTTCACCACTGGAGTAATTGTTAACTTTAAGACCACAGCATAGCTGATAGCAGTTAAATGGTTAAATATCAAAATATTGCTGGATGGTGCCATCCGAAAGTCGGGAGAAAAATCGATGTCAGAAAACACCATTTGAAACAGACTTTGTCAGACTATAATAATCTTGTGTCTTAATTCACTTTGTAAAGACTATATCTTTTTGCTAACATGTGTTACTTATTTTCTTACTTGTTATCGTTTGATTCAACAACACCATCATTTTCCATGACCCCTGAAGACCTTGACCCAAAATGACCCTCCAAATCTTGACCACAAAACTCGTACGTTGGAGCTCTACCACCCACCAAAATTCATATATCCGCGGTAAGTTAAAAGGACGGCTGAAAAGCATAGCGGACAAACCCACAAGCCGACAAAGTTGATTTTTTAGGCATATAGATTGTGACCAATATGGGGTCAAAGTCAATAGGGCCACTAGAGGTAAAAAGGGAACATGGGTCCCATAGGTCGTTCTGCGCATACCAGTAAAGGTCCTGGACCAGAGGTTCCTTTAGTTTGTTATAGGCATTTTAGTTGCAGAAGTGTTTATTCTATTGGACAAATGGGGTCAAAGGCCATACAGGGTCAAATTAGAAGGCCACTCTATGTATCCTCAATATG
Source organism: Ophioderma brevispina (assembly GCA_023653785.1). Classification (NCBI taxonomy): domain Eukaryota; kingdom Metazoa; phylum Echinodermata; class Ophiuroidea; order Amphilepidida; family Ophiodermatidae; genus Ophioderma; species Ophioderma brevispina. The sequence continues at coordinate 8,434 of JAMKCH010025009.1, read as the reverse complement.
AGACTTGGTTCAGTGGTTCTTTTGACTATACGGGTGAAGGTAATCGCCAAATGTAACCTAAACATTACATTCACACTCAGTTCCCACGGCAATGCCTTACAATGTTCTGTAATGCAGCAAGCTAGCTAACAATGCGAATATGAGTCGCTTTTACAGCAATACATTGACGCTTGGTTTAACACGTATCGGGATTCAGAGAGGTCATCACACAAATACTGGTAGCAGAGAAAATTGTCGGGTTTTATTACGGGTTTTTAAAAAAATGTCTCTATTAATTTCGTATTTTCAGGGCCCCTTTTGCAGGGAATATCCTCGATCAAAAATAGAGGTTCAAGACAAATTTTTCCCTGACCGTCTTGTTGAACGATTTTTAGGATATTCTAGTCAAAATGTAAGGAATTTTCTGGCAGCATGTGTCCAAAGATGTTCCCGTCTTAGTATTTTGAATATGCTACCTACCGCCACTTATTTCAACATTTTGCCTCTTTAACGAAAGCGGGAATATTAAAAGGTACTAAGTCGAATTTTAGGCCAATCATTTAGTGAGGCACCGTCGCACACAGTAATATCTAAACCCCGTCAAAAGTAAGCAATGGTGTTTGTCGTCTCAACTCGCAATAGAATAAGTATCGCAGGGTAAGGGTTATTAAATATTCCGAAGTATGCCTACTACTGTCGCAATTGAATACCCTCTCTTTTGTTTTTATCATATTTATAGGCACGAATTCAGAAAATGTAAATATATTAAAAAAGTTTCTTCAACAACTTTCAATGACCACTTATAAATTCCAGAACTGGCTTTCAACATTCCAGTTTCCTAAAACAATCAACGTGGTGGACCATCGTTTAGAGGAACAGCGCCACGCTGGGCATGTGATGCATTGTCGCGCAATGTCCCTTCAGGTCGAAACAGCCCCCAAGAACTTAATAATGACAACCAGATAGGTTCCTCAGCGTAACCCACCAAAATATTTCATCAACCTCCAAACATTATAACCAATACCCTAAACTAAAATTCTACACTTTGCTGTCGAAACCAACAAACCTAACTTTTCATCCATCCTATATACCGTAACTATGCAGATTCAGTATAACTAAATGCCATAATGCAAAAAGGGCTTGCCTTCAACAAAGGACTTACACGATACCCAATTGCTAAGGTATGGACTTGATATTTTTGCAAGTTTTGCTTCACTAAAGTAGGCAACTTGGGTCTCTCTCGTACTTTTGCTGATATTCTTTTGAGACTTGGTTGCAAAATCCCCGAGTTATTACCATAACTTAAGTTTTGAAACAAGTAAAACAACTTCTTTGTATCATCTTTATATAATCAGGCGACCTTCAATCCAGGGTTTATTTACACTGAATCTACTCAAGTCAAATGAACTCACACTTGTGTTTGACCTCAGTCCCTGGTAAGCCCTTGCATGCTTGGTAGATATGGTAACACGATCACCATTTCATTTTCGCCCGAAGAACCCCACTAGAACCGGTTAATAGGTTTTTTTTTTTTTTTTTTTTCGTTTGATCTTAATTACGTTAAAATCATATGCACATTCTCTTCATTTGCTAAAAAATAATTGCTTGTGTGTGTGCGGGATCTGTTAACATTTCGGGCAGCGATTTCGAGGTGAAGACCGATCGATCGAATCCACTTCAAACCACTTGAGTTTAGTTTCCGGACAATAGGCGCCCATTAACACGCGAAACGCGCTGTGTACAATAGGCTACCAGTGAGTTTCTACTCCAGTTTACTATAATAACTCCATGCTCGCACTTGTGTTTGACCTCAGTCCCTGGTAAGCCCTTGCATGCTTGGTAGATATGGTAACACGATCACCATTTCATTTTCGCCCGAAGAACCCCACTAGAACCGGTTAATAGGTGAACACATAAACCAATAGCATTCAGTAAGAAAGACGACAAGCGTGGCATCAAATGATGTTCAAAACTTGACAAAAAGATACAAAAGTTACCCAAACTGACTCCCGTCACTGAAATTTAAAAAAATCAAGCCCAACACGAGATTCCCCATGTGACTGACTCCCACAAGGCAGCTTTTTGTCAGAAATGCAAATAAAACGCCTGACTAGTAGAGAAAATAGAGCCGACATATTAAAACACGCCGCTCTCGATAGCAATAACCATCAATTCAATGAATTGATGGGTTAAAAAGGATATGAATATTAATTTAAATAAGAACTCATTATAACCTAATGAATAATTAACATTTCCCCCTATTCCACTATTAGAGTTATTATTATTATTATTATATTGCTATCATGTAGGTTAGGGCGAAAGTGGCTTTTATTATTCACTCATTACGACATTAGGCCGAAATATAACCTTATGTATCCCTTCGTATTGAGATACATGTCCCTTTATATTGCTATTTATTCTGTTTAGGATATGAATATTAATTTATGCAAATTAAAGCTAATCCACAAACTCATATGGGCCATTCCATGACAACGTTTGAGATGTGCAGCGCGTCATGGATTTTTTTCACTTTAAGTGTAGTGGTAGACATTGATGAGATATGAAAATCCTGAAATTTTGAGCGTCATAGTCCATTTCGTTTTCCCACTAGAGCGATTGGAAATTTAGGGGGTGAGCATCAAAAAGTGCTGCCCGATGTGAAAGACAATGTTGAGAGGGTCACAGATTAGTAATGGAGCACCCCACAACTTTGAAAATCACTATCTAGAGGTAATATTTGGTGTAGAATTCAAAGCTGGCATCAAAAGTTCGTACCTTGTTTCCTTTTGGAGTTAATGAGACCTAAATATGCAACTTTGTTCATTCGGGCCAAGTTTGGGATGTCATTACTCCCAAGTAAACATTTTTTATTGTCCATCTTTTGGTCAATCAGAGTCAAATAGTAGAACTTTCAACCAATACAATTATGAGCATACTAGAAAAGTAATATGCAAGATACAGCCCATTGAGAATGGTAATTGTACTTTTTGACACATTTTGACCCTCCTGAAAACCAATGTTGACATTTGACTCCACCCCTCTACTTCAGAATACTTAAAGTACAACTATATTTATATACATCATCATCACACAACTTTCTTTGAAAGAACCAGCCTAGTGTCTTCATTCTATCACAACAAAATACACACTCAAAGTTACCACACAAAGGTATACATGACCCAGAGGTCATTGTACATGCACAGTGTATATCACCATATACATTCTATGAGGATATCAACAAAAAGTGTCTTGTGCTGAAAACAATGAAGACATCAAGACACCAAGCTGGTTCTTTCAAGAATAGTTCTTTGATGATGTATCTTCAACGTATCTGAAGTAGAGGGGCGATGTCGAATGTTAATATTGATTTTCAGGGGTCAATATATGTCAAAATGCAAAATGAGTAATTTTCACTGGGCTGTAACTCACTTATTAGTATTACTTACCTAATGTGCTTATTATTGTACTGGTAGAAAGTCCTGCTGTGACACTCAGATTAACAAAAAAATCGACAATAAAAATATTGTTACTTATGGAATTCTGACCCCCCCCCCCAACTTGGTCCCAGAAATAACTCAATGTAGAATTCTTTTAAAAAAGTAAAGGAGCTATCATGTTTTTGTTTGCCAGATTTGAATTCTACACCAAACCAATAGCTCAGATAGTGATTTTTAACACCTCTATGGCCAAGTGGGTCACATCTGACCCAGAGAGGGAACAAAGTATATTTCTGATATCTCTCTTTTGGGATCTAGGCTGGCAGATAATACTATTATTTTATTATTTTATTTAAACTTTCTTTAGGCAGGGTAGCCCCTTCAGTGACAAGAGCACTGATTTCCAAGGAGGCCCTGCATATATACACATTGTACAGAATGAACTTATACAGACATTAACATAAGATAAAAAATACTAAACACAGAACAAAATCAAATAAGCAATGAGTATAAATGAAACTATAGACATCTACAGTAGTACAAAATATGTTTATGTGGGATTTACAAATGTAGATGCTTTAAGCTGAGATAGACTCATTGTATTATAGTTACAGCGGATATCAGAAGGAAGACTGTTCCATATTTTGGTTGCTCTCATATGGAACGTAACTATATACCACATAATCCAAGTCCTTTGAAAAGCCACTGCAAATAATTAGGATTTATAGATCGGTTGACTGCCCAAGAATTTGCTTGCCTCTGCTAAATCATTGTTAGCTGCCGTGTACAAAGGGACAGTGTTATGCAACATTCAACTTGGATTATGGTATTAACTGTCAACCAAGATGCAAAATAAAAATTCCTTTAAAAAGGAAAGGGCGAGTCAAGAGGAAATATCCATGTAAATGGTATTGTGTATTAGTTAGATGATATATTGCTTTAATTTGTAATACTTTAGATGATATAAAAATCTCAATTTCTTTTAGGTAAATCGGGGGGGACTATGCTATGGATCACAAAATGTCCCTTTAAAATATTTTCATGTTATGAATAAAAATGTTTTCAATATATTTCACTATCCAAACGGTTGGATTGATTTAACTTAAAATCAGACATTTTAGGCATTTGCTTTTATGTAAGGGTGGCCTCGAGGAAACATGATCATGGCCGGGTTTTTATTGGATGAGCCACCTTTAATAATGATGTTTTTAATTTTTTGCTGCATGCGTAGTAATGTTGATCGATCATGACTGAAAATACGAACTTGTCGTACATACTATCACACACATTCTACTATAATTACATTTAGACATAGTTGAAAAGTGCATTACTTACTACTACTAGTATTGCAATTATTTACAGTGAGGCATGCAGTTGCATTGTTTTATGGTTGCAAAAATTATCTGCAGTTAAGTATAGATGTAACTATGTGGTCACCCAGCTTTCATGTTTACTTGGTTTTTTTTGGCCAAATTGAAAGCGACCTTTGCTCTGTGTGTGACCTTTGACCTCAAACTTGTTCTTTGCTCAGGTTAGCGGTCCTTTTGGCCAAAATTTGTGGTTATACAGCATTTCTACGCAAATTGACCTCTAGATGACTTTTGATTTTTTGGTCACCCTGAAACCGTGATGACAATCCTCAGGTAGTTTTCTACCTGCATGCCATGCATCAGCGCCATAGGTCAAAGGGCGTCAAAACGCATTATCGGACAGACAGACCTCAATTTTAGTAGTATAGATTGCACACTTCTTAATAAAATGTGTTGTTTACGAGTAAATACGGTGGAATGAAAGATAATATGTCATGAAGTAACGGATGTTCTAAGTTTGTATATGAATTGAAATAGTGCAATGACGTGGGTGATTTAAAAAAAAAAAAATTTTGAAGAATTTGAGTCTTTGGGTGACAGAGGTAAAATTTAAGAAAATAATAATTATAAAGTCATTAGGTGATAATATTGCTGAAAGTGGGAGCTTTACATTTTGGGGAAGAGCTCCTAAGAAATTCTTTTAAAAGGGTTTTATAATATTTAAAACCAAATGTTAGTGATCACGTTGCTAGTTGTGATATACTTTACGTCCGTCGGCAAAATATCCGGAATTACTTCTTCCAGTTCTGCTGGTGAATATGGGTGGTAAATCTTGTGGTGGGTAAGTATAGCGTTGATTGTTTTCCTGAATAAGGTGTAGTATGTTGTATTTTGATTGGTTGCATTTTTCCCCGTTAAGAATCGTAAATGTAAGAGGGATATGAAGCCCCTTTTCACTGTGTGTTAAATATTTAACTTCGTGCTCAAACTACATTTTATAATGCATGTTAGATTTGATATATTAGTGTATGCTTATTGCTTAATATATATTCCTCATGCTGTTTTACTCATTTATTTCCTTATGTAACACATAAATTTCTATAAATCGAAGCTTTAACGTAGCAGTTACTATTCACCAAGGTTGTATGCTTATTGCTTAATATATATTCCTCATGCTGTTTTACTCATTTATTTCCTTATGTAACACATAAATTTCTATAAATCGAAGCTTTAACGTAGCAGTTACTATTCGCCAAGCCTCATTTGATATAGCAACTCCATATTAAAAATTCAGGATTTTTCATCAAGAATTTGCTTTACTTGTTAAACCAATGGCGACCTCTAAAATTAGGATTTCTTGGCCACCCTCCCCTGTCGCCAACAAGGAGAGTACATTACGCCCTCTATATATTCATTTTGTTTCATACCTGGTTTCATATATCGCCCAGGATGTTTAGCATGTGATGCCACACCGTGCCAAGGACATTTAAGCATCTGTTGATTCAATACACTCATAACGATTTAAGGCTACTGTGAACCAGCAAACCACTAGCAATTCTTTTCTCCAACCTTCGCTAATATCGCCTTGTATTTCTACTCTTTTGAACATTGATATCTTTTTGTAAATGTACGTTCAGGTTTTCGCTAGGCCTATCTTATTATGTACATATCCATATGACGTAAAATAGCACATCATTTCATAAGCTATCACACAATGTAGATTTAAGAGGATATAAAAGGCACAAATATTTTCTGCAACACTAATATTTGAAAAGTAGGTCAAGAGTGATCAGCGCGAACGCTGATCACCCAACCAGACACATGTAGGAATAGCTATACACTGTGGCTGACTGAACTGGGCCGTAAAGGTGTTAAAGTTCTGGAGGGTTCCATTACAAGTTTGTGGCCCTCTCAAAATTGTCTTTCACATCACACAGCATTTTTGGTGGTGACCCCCCTAAATTTATGAATTGCTCCTGTTGAGAAAATGAAAAGTGGTATGAAGCTCAAAATTTCAGGATTTTCATTTCTCATCAATATCTATCACCACACCAAAAAGAAAAAAAATCCATGACATGCTGCGGTGCACATCTCGAGTGTTGACATGGAATAGCTCATATCCAACAGCTGTCTCATGTGATGTTGTGCACAATCAAATCATGCCGGAAAAAATAATTCCACTCATGCACAACACTTCAGACATGGCCACGACCACGCAGCTACCACCGAGTAGACATGAATTACCTACCCACTAGACGTACACTCGTCGGCCAGGATTCCGTGTATTTTTGCCGCATAGACGGATAGTGTACATACACAGCGGCTGTCTCCCCCGTCGTGGAGTAGCTATGTGGTTACACCGGCTCTCAGCGCGCGCGGTATTTCTCATAGCCATTTTTTAAAAGATATTTTTGGCATATTGCATTTTTTATTAATGTGCAGGAATATGGGGGTTTTGATGATGCCCCATTTGAATTTCGTAATGTTTTCCTAAAAAACGTAGCTGCGTGTCTATACTCCGGTACTGTCTACGCCACATCCACCTTCTCTCCACCTAGTGGGCAACTACAGGGTAGCCATTGGGGTAGGTACAGCAGAGTAGCCACATCACTGTATACCTAATAACTGTGTACTTTGCAAGCCCTGTCTTGCAGCTACTGTCTCGCAATTAGCTCAGTGTGTACTGTGCAGTAGCTGCTGCAGTGGACATGGTGTAGCTACCACGCGAGTAAGAAAACGGCCGTGGATGAGAGCTGTTGGAGAAAAGATTTTGTGACTATCACCCCTACATGTCACATATTCTTTTTTTTCTACATAAATAAAAAATACTCACATTCTTCACATTTGGTGGCAGCAAACTGATTGTCAGGACATGGCTGCAGTCCAAATCTATATTTGCATTCATTTAGCTTTTCATCTGCAAAGGTACAGTTGATTCGACTCATAATAGCCATCAGGTCGCCATCATCCCAACCACTCACTGATCCGACATTGGCAGAGCCACTGGAATTTTTATAACCCAATGAACGGCAGAAAATGCCAGCATCCACTGCATCCCAATCCTCGGCACAAACAAAGTAATATTCTGGTCCATATTTGATCCTAACATAGCCCTCATTGCGCTCATATGAGTGTTCCTCCCCATTGATGAACTCTAGTCTGCCTTCAAATTCTGTCAAAGGAAAGCCAAATATTGATTGATTGTGAGAAAGTGCACATGATATTTGATTGGTTATTCACAGGGTTATATGGTGTGATTAGCCAATCAGATACATGGTGTTATGACGTCTTGTAGGCGTCTAAGGTCAGAAATACCCTTCAAACACAAATAAATGAGCCTTGCGCACAAGTGATCTGAATTTATATAACAAAACAGATTTTAATGATCTGTAATTGGTTCAAGAATTTGGTATGTCCAAAACATCATTACATATATAGTAAAATTACACCAATTTATGATTTATACTTAATTGTAAACAAGAATGTCCACAAGAAGCGTTGCAGTTCAACGATGATATGTCCTCACAGCGAAGACTCCAAAATGACAGCATGCAAAGTCACGCCTATAAATCCTCAGGTAATATTCCAAGGGAATCTTCTCAGTCCTGAAGGTAATATTGTCCAGCAGTTCAAGACGACGGGGCTTTCCCTCGACGACAAAGGTTCCACAATAATAAAATCCAGGTAATATACCACCATCAGTCTGTC
>JAMKCH010025008.1:0-90736 GCA_023653785.1 Ophioderma brevispina | reverse complement strand
AAAGCAACTCGAACTCTAAAAGCAACTCGAACTCGAACTCTAAAAGCAACTCGAACTCTAAACGCAACTCGAACTCGAACTCGAGCTCTAAAAGCAACTCGAACTAAAAAGCAACTCGAACTCGAAATCTAAACCAATCGAACTCGAACTCGACAATTCAACTCGAACTCATAAAAAAAATATTACTCGAATAGATGTCAGGACGTTAATACTCGTGTAGTCCAATAATTGTATGATTTGACCCCACACCAAATTGCAACAGAAGAGAAACACAATTTTGGTGGTTAATATACTCTGAAATAGTCAAAAATATATATTAAAAGTCTACCAAAATCAACAGTGGAAATGTAGACTAGGGGGCAAGTTTGTCAGGGGGAAAAAATTGAATTGTTCGAAATTGGATTTAAATATTTGTACCAATTATTGGGCACTCCTAAGGTTTAAAAAAGGTGTTATAGTTGCCCTACCGATCTACGCGTTCTAGTTTTGTACAATAGGCTCATAACAGTGCAAGGTCATCCTGGGGGTAAAATTCATAGACTGGTCCGATTTTACGACTGGTTTTATTAACTGTTTTTCAATTTGTCCCACTAGAGAAGTAAAGTAAATAGATTCTTTGTTGAACTTTCTATATAAGAATTACAGAGCTAGGGCCTAGTGACTCCCATCGACCGATAGCCCCCAGTCACATTTTGCGTACTAATTATGCAACGAATATTATAGATGGTGCACCCAGTATATTGTCGGGTTCTGTACCATTAGACGACCAATTTGCGGGACAATTTGACACCATTTTTATGGACGAAGGATTATATCTGAAAATTTACCCCCCATTGTGACCTGGAACCGATTTTGACTCATAACTATTTTGAATACACTACTGCAGATATGGCAAATTATACCTTTTTTTAATCCTGGAAATGTAACGAACACGTTGGCATACATTTCGACGCGTTTTGATACATTTCCATATTTGAACCCCTGTACAAAAAACCTTACCCCCTTAAAAATATATGTTCCACTCTCGTTGATTTTAGTAGGACTTGTGATATGTGTTTTAAAGGTATTCTCAATACAATTTGTTGGAATTATTCTGTGCGCAATTAGTGTTGGGTTAAGGCATTCATTCTATTTTGACTGGCTAGTTATCCCCGCCCAGTTGAGGGTAGACGTTTCACATCGAAGTCCCAAGTATACGCAAAGGAGGTAATGCCTTTGATCCGTCATGCACTGTATGATGTTGTAGAGTAGCGCAGGACGGACTCAATAGGCTGTGGGACATGTACTTCATGATGTTGTTTTTGTTGTCTCCATCGGGGGGCTAGGTGAAAACAAGTGTAAATTCATATAAATTATTAACATCATTTAATGCTGTTCCCGCACAATAAAACTGGCACATTTTCTGAAAAAGAAGAAATGTCGCTTCAATTTCATTTCCCCACTAGCCAATGCTGTGGATGCACATAGACTTCAGCAAACAATGGAGTTAAATATATTCAATCAACGCCCGGTAGCGGTGTAGGAAAACAACTTCAGATTTCCCTTTCATATGGAGCGCTGGACCATTGTTATATTGTCGCGCAGCTGAATATAGATTCAAGCGTTACCGCTCTCCAATTTAGACACAGTACTTTTTTCAGGACAAAATAATTAACCTCATTCACAAATAAATAAATAGAGCTTCTATAGTGCGTGTTCAATTAACGTTGGCCATATTTTTCATCATATTCGAAAAGGAAGAATACACGAACAAACATCATGAGAGAATGTTGCTGGGCAAGCTTTTAACTAACAAACTTTGTGCAGAACCCAAAATCCGTAACTTAGTGCTAAACTTCATTCTATTCAATTTACCGCGTTTTCAGAAGAAAATTTAGCGTCAACGACCTCTATTATAATGGACACTGGTTAGTTATGTGAGAAAGGAGGACGGGTATTTGTCACTCAAACCGAATCGTGGATGGAGGTGGGTGGGTAAACAGCTGGCTATAACAATGGCCCCACATACCGGACCCATTGTACTATCTTTAGCTCATGGTTTGCTGAAGTCTTATTATACATATCCATTGGTCTCCTCTGATATTGGGGGGCAAAAGAAATTGAGGGGTGACATTTTATTGATTTTTAAGAAAAGTGTCAGTTTTATTGTGCGGGACCAGACAGTATGTGATTGTAATAATTTATTATGAATTTACACTTGGTTTTCCCTTAGCCCCTCGATGGGGACAACAGAATTTGTTATACAGTTGGTTATTTGGTCCACGCCCCTTAGTCTACAATGGCAATACCTCATTTGTATACTTGGGACTTCTATATATATAAAACGTCTACCCAGTTTGGATTGAGCTGGCCTCGTTCGCGATTAAAATAAACTTTGAGGTTCTGTTAGTTCAATAATTTTGACTGTATATTTCATCATTTATTGAAAAAAGAAACTAATGTGAACAAAACTCATGGTGGATATGTTGCTTGGTAAGCTGTGACCTAACATCTTTGTGCATAACCAAGATCCATAACTTATTGCTGGACCTTATTTCTATTCAATTTACCATAATGTATTTAGAAAAATACAAAAGAAGGGGGTCTAGCGACCTATGCTAACAACACGGTAAATTGAATAGAAATGGGGTTACGCGGCAAGTTACTGTAAGTTAAGTTTTATTTCTGCACAAAGATGTTAGGTCACGGTCTGCCAAACAACTTTCTTTCACGATTTTTTGTTCATTATTGTTTCCTTTTCAGAAAAATGATGAAATATACGGTCAAAGTTAATTGAACGCACAGTAGAAGTCTAAGGTTTATTTATTCGTGAAAGTGGACAAGTATCTCGTGCTTTGCGTCATGAAAAAAATAGCTCAATCTTAAATGGGTGATGAGCACCTGAAATCTTTTTCACATGTATGGGCAATGGCTCTATACTTCCAGATAAAAAGTAATTTGAAGTGCTTTATCAGCTTTATCCTCTGTATACCGAGCGGATTTACTGGATATCAATAGTGCTATTATTTGCTCGAGTCAATACAGCATGATGTACATATTTAGGAAAAGAAATTATGATTACATTTTATTCATTTTCAATCAAATGTGCAACTTTTGCACTCGACATACCCCAGAGTATTGAAAGGTATAATTAGACAATAATAACTTCGCAGAAATCAGTTACTTCGCCGATATGCGTAACCAATGTCCTTATGCAAGCATCTTTCCCTCTTTGATCCCATGGAGTATATAGGCAATAGATATTCATCTCAGATACTTTAGACAGGTCCCAGCCAAGGAAAAACTGCCATTTTTTCCAGTCAAGGATTTCCAAGTGATTTTCTCTTCTTGAATCCATTCTCTTTGAAATAAGCTTGGGGCCACCCAGAATTTTGCCCCAAATCCAAGATGGCTGCCAAAATCCAAAATGGCTGCCAAAATTACATTAATTGGATTAATACCCTCTCGAAGTTTTTCCTGTTAAAGGTTTTTCATTCCCCCATTCAAATTGGGCCTAGAGCCACTCCGAATATCTCCCCAAATCCAAGATGGCCGCCAAAAATCAAAATGACTGCCAAAATGACCTTAATTACACTTATACCGCGTCTTGGCTCTTCCTGTCAAAGTTTTTACACCAGTTCCGTCATCTTAAACCTACAGCTATTGAAATTAGGTTAGAGGCTACCAAGGATTCGGTTTCAAATCCAAAATGGCCGCCAAAATGGTCGCCAAAATCACCTTATTTATATTCAAGCTACATGAGTTGTTCATGTTAACATTTTCTCAGTGGTTCCGTTATTCCAAACACATGTCATTTGAAATTAGCTTGCATGGTACTCAGGATTTGGCTGCAAACAAATGCAAGATGGCCACTTTAATCCAAAATGGCTACCAAATTACCTCTAATTAAATTCCCATTCTCTTTTCCCCCCATGAGTTAACTTTTTGTGTCAATATGAGGTTTACATGGTACTGGATACCGATTTTGTACGATAGAATACTCCCCTGATCCTTATTATTTTGTAAATATGACAATATTGTCAGTGTTTATAGTCTGGGCTTCCTAAGTTGTTCGGTTCGCCAACAAAGTGGATGATTGCAACATATGTATAAGTACCCTCGTCTTACAAAGCCTATTTTGTAACAAGGATTACCAAGGGGCTTACCGCCCCCTCGATAATTCATTATAAAGCACCCGATGCTTACAATTTTGATACCAGTGGATAGCTATGGTCATCCTCTTTCAATTGATGCCAAAATAAGTACCAACATACCTAGTATGGTGTCTCAATGACGTCATCAAGTCCGCGAGTCGGCAAAATTTACATTTTCCACAGAAAATAGGCGAAAATCCAATTTTGTGCTTAAAAGGGTAGACATATCGGATTTTCATGCGGTTTTCGGCTCTAAATGATAGCAAATGACCAGTTTTACATAAAGATAGAATTTTAGAGCCATACTGTGCATAATATTTTCAAAAATGCACCATAAAATATCCTTGGGTGGCAACCCCCCTTACCCTTCAACTTTGACAGCAAACCCTAACCCCGGTGAAGGTGCTACCTTCACATTTGTTTCTCTAAAATGACCAGAAAGGATGAGAGAATGATTACCTAGAAGCTTTTTACGCAAGCTTTTGGCATTTTCAGCGCACCGGAGCAAAGTTCACTGGGGTGGTAACCACTCCCCTTGGTAAGACGAGGGTTAACACTTAAGTGACCGGGGGGGTTCCTATGGACCCCCAAAATTTGTTTTCGCGCTGGCCGCTTTACGCGTGGGATTTTTGCGCCGAAATTTGTTGTAATTGTCTGACTTTTAAACGCGCTTCTTTTCATACCAAAATTATTAAAATCGGCCAAGCCGTTAATGAGTTAATTAGTGGGGGGCCCATGGAACCCCCCTTGGGCACTAACGGAAGTCATCTGAGAATATTTTTAAAAATAAGAATAAGAAACCGAGAACCAAAGCAATTTTTTTTTGCTGATATAAGTTCACACATACATGTAAGTAAACAATTATTAGTAACATTAAAAATAATTAACCCTTTATGTGCTGAAAACAAACAATTTCATCATGGACGTTGTCAAACCGTTATTGTACAAACTCTATGGGAAAATGATGTGTATTTTGCAACACCCGTAAAAAATACAGGATTCCCTAAAACTGCTGGTTTTGTGTTAAATATATGTAACTTGGGTCTTCTAGAATAGATATCAACATAAAATAAGTTTTCAAGATGTTTGATGTAAGCGCAAGGCTCATTTGAATTTTCTGTCTTTTTGCCCAATTTTCGCGTGTTTTGAAAACAATGTTTGCACTTAATTTGCAGCAAAATAACAATTTCATTTGTTATGCTGATTGGGGGTTGTTTTTGACCCTTCACATGTGGTATAAATTCCGTGCAAAAAATCCTCGGGAAAGTGGTTCCTTAGGGGGGCCCATGGACACACCCCCCCCCCCCCCCCGGCAACCAAACGGGAGTGAAAACCCCTTGGTCAACTTAAGTGTTAAGATGCAATTCTAGAGAATAATTCAATTTCAAAATTTCATTCGCTTAAGTCCAACACTGTCTGCGAATCGGATGAACGGGCTGTGTAAAAGCTAGTGACAGACGAGGTATGTTTTTTTTTCATTGATGCCAAAATAAAGTACCAACATACCTAGTATGGTGTTCAATGACGTCATAAGTCGGCGAGTCGGCAAATTTACTTTTCCACAGAAGAAAATAGGCGGCGAAAATCAATTTTGTGCTTAAAGGGTATACATATAGGATTTCATGCGGTTTTCGGCTCTAAATGATAGCAATATGACCAGTTTTACATAAAGATAGAATTTTAAGAGCCATACTGTGCATAATTATTTCAAAAATGCACCAATGTTTGGAACAAAAGTCGCTTTCACTCTCAGTAATATCATTCTCTCCTAGGCTGTAGGTCTCTTTCTCGCTCTGCATGGTTGGTGAACTTGGGTCTCACCCTTCTGTTCTTATCTGGAGGCTGGGTCATGTCCCTTGCAAGCTGGGCCTTGTCCCTTGATTCTTCAGTATCAGCATTATAATTGACGTCACCTTTATATGATCAGAAATATGATCCGTCATATCAAAAGGGTGCCTAGCTATTATTCGTTAATTACAAAACTCATCTTGTTTGTTTACAGATAGTCATAAGCATCTTACTCCTACTATAAATATCTTCTCCAGAAAGAAGGTTTATAGCCGTGACTTATCTACAAGCATGTCTGAGTTTTTGTTGATCCTTTTGCTACACCTGCGTGTGTTTAACTGGCTTTATTATGGCTGTTTTATAGCGTAACATTTTGCCTTATTATGCATTTAGACCATTACACGTTCCAATATTAATGACTGCAGTATAATTAAGATAAGGTAAGAAATCCCTTTTATCATTAAATTTGGATGTTTATTAATTATACTGCAGTCATTAATATTGGAATGTGTAATGGTCTAAACGCATAATGAGGCAAAATGCTACGTTATAAAACCGCCACAATAGCCAGTTAAACACACGCAGGTGTAGCAAAAGGATCAACAAAAACTCAGACATGCTTGTAGATAAGTCACGGCTATAAACCCTCTTTCTGGAGAAGATATTTATAGTAGGAGTAAGATGCTCGTGACTCTCTGTAAACAAACAAGATGAATTTTGTAATTAACGAATAATAGGTACCGTTTTGATATTTCCGATCACAAGGTGACGTCAATTATGATGTCGATACTGAAGAATCAAGGGACACGGCCCAGCTTCCAAGGGACATGGCCCAGCCTCCAAATAAGAAGAGAAGGGCGAGACCCAACCAGAGCGAGAAAGATGTCTACAGCCTACACTGCAAACATTATTTCGTCAATTGACAAAAAAAAGTTGTCATGAAAATGGTCTAGTATGACAAACTATAATTTGTCATGGAATTCGTCATACAAGTATTCAATGACGAATTATAATTAGTCATGAAAAACGGTCTAGTATGACGACTTTCTAAAATAATTAGTCATGCTGAAAAATTAGTTTGTCATGAGAAAAAAAATAATTCGTCATGCACAAAAATTAATTTGTCATGCAAGAATATTAATTTGTCACGTAATTTGTGAAGTGACACTAATTTGTCAAGATCAACACATTAATAATCCATGCCAAAACAAGTATAAGAATGGTCTCATAAGTATTTCTTTATTTCTGTTTTAACATTACAGATAAAATCTATAAGTAGTTTAATATATAATTCAACGTGTATACCAGCGAATACCAGATCTCTGAACAATCAATGATTTAATGAGTTTGGTAAATAAAAAAATAACATAATTATTTATAAAATACTTCTCCATTCTTTGAGAACTCCCGCCGCCACGATGAGTGATAGCCTGCAAACTGAGTTTGGTGATAGCGTCACGCCCCTTAAAGGTACGGAAACCCGTTATACGGTATCGTTCGTCATGCAAATTCGTCAACTCTCAGATATGGTTAGTTGTGCTCAAAGAAGTTTGTCAACATATCTTGTCATGCCAACATTAATTCGTCTTGACTTTGGCTCATGACAATGTGCATTTGTCAATTAACGATTGTCAACATACCTTGTCATGCCAACATTAATTCGTCTTGACTTTGGCTCTGCTTTGGCTCATGACAATGTGCATTTGTCAATTAACGAAAAGTACATTTGTCAATCGTTCAAACTCGTCCTTCGTAAATTGTAATTCGTACAGTTACTAAATTAATTTGTCCTGCATTTGTTTCGTTTGTCATGCGCCCGCAGGGGAAATTCACTTGCATGACTAATTTATAACCCCTGTTTGACGACTTTTCCAACAAGTTTGACGAAATAATGTTTTCAGTGTAGGAGAGGATGATATTACTGAAAGTGAAAGCGACTTTGCTCAAGAACAATGGACTACCTCGTCTGTCAATAGCATGACAGTTCATTTATCCGATTCGCAGCGAATAAACTTTTGGAATTGAAGGTATCTCTAGAATTGCAGCTTAACCCTCGCCTTACCAATGGGAGGATGGTTACCACCCCAGTGAACTTTGCTCCGGCGCGCTGAAAATGCCAAAAGCTTGCGTAAAAAGCTTCTAGTAATAATTCTTTCATCCTTTCTGGTCATTATAGCGAAAAAAATGTGAAGGTACCACCTTCACCGGGGTTAGGGTATGCGTCAAAGATAAGGGGTGCAGGAGGATGGTTGCCACAAAAGAATATTTTATGGGGCATTTTTATGCCCCATAAAAATATTATACACAGTATGGCTCTAAAACTCTATGTTTATATAAAACTGGCCATTTGCTATCATTTAGAACCGAAAACTGCATGAAAATATGATATCCCTACCTTTTTTTTAGCCCAAAATTGGATGTTCGCCTATTTTCTGTGGAAAATGTCAATTTGCAGATCGAGGACTTGATGACGTCCATTATGAGCCATACTAGGTTGGGTATGTCGGTACTTATTTATTTTAGTATCAATGGAAAGAGGAAGACCTAAGCTATCATTCCATCTGATACCAAAATTCAATGTAGCATCGGTGCTTTATCATACTTCTCGAGGGGGGTTAATCTGCGTTACAAAAAAAAGGGTAAAGACGAGGGTTAATTATGGTTACCATCTGTCAGTTTGTTGGCGAGCCGAAAAACTTAGGATGCCCAGATAACACTGCAATATGTCATATGAATTGATAACTGAGGATCAGGTGGTAGTCTCTACCACAAGCGGTATCCCGAACCAGTAAACCTTAATTGACACACAAAAAAGCTAATTCATGGAGAAAAAAGAGAATGGGATGTAATTTGAGGTTAAGGTAATTGGCAGGCCATTTTGGGATTTAAGTGGGCCATCGGCATGTGCAGCCAAAAATCATGAGGACCATGCCAAGCTCATTTCAAAGGACATGTGGTTGGAAGACGGAAACCTATGAGAAAAACGTTAACATAAACAAACTTCAGGTATATGAATATAAATAAGGGTATTTTGAGACCGAATTCCTTGGTAGCCGCTAACCTAATTTCAATAGCCGTTTTTGTTTTGTAGGGGTTTAAGATTGACGCAACTGCTGTTAAAACTTTGACAGGAAGGCCAAGACGCGGTTGATAAGTGTAATAAGGTCATTGGTAGCCATTTGATTTGGGCAGACCATCTTGGATTGGGGCGGGCGATATTCGGATTGGCTCTGGGCATTGAATGGGGGAATCGGGCATGTTCAGAATGACAGAATCAATGAAAAGACTTTAACAGGAAAACTTAGAGAGGGGTATTAATCCATTAATGTATTTTGACAGCATTTTGGATTTTGGCGGCCGGCCCTCTTTGGAAATTTGGGGCAAAATTCTGGGTTGTCCCCAAGATATTTCCAAAGAGATGGGTTCAAGAAGACAAAAGCACTGTCGAAAAACTTGATGGAAAAAAAATGGCAGTTTTTCTTGGCTGAGGGACTGTCTACTCGCACTCTTTCGCCATTGAACACGTAATTTGAGGTCAAATGTAACAATGGTCTACATATCTATGGGGTAATTAGGGTCTTTAATGCTTACTATCTAATTGACATACTTAAATGTCAAATCAGAACAAAATGACATGAACAGACAAACAATTAAGACTAGTTTAGTCAAAATCTGAGCCCTCTGCAAAAAAAAAATACCCCCAGAAGGAACTTGACACCGGTGAGCCTATAATCATAAACTCATGAATGCTAGATATGGGCAAACTTACATTTTTTGTAGTAGGTAAAAAAATCATAAACGTTCTTGTGAAACTATAGCAATTGTGAAAAAACCACATAAACGTGAAAAAATCTAAGAGTGCATTCTTAATTCGCAGGAGCTTTCGATTTAGCATCACTATATCTGCCAATCCCGGAGTAGAGTAGATGTACAGGATTTTAAGCTATCGTGATTTGAACATTTTGTAAATTGGTATAATCAAAATTCTGTCAACGTTGGAGGTGCTTATGGATACGCGACTTTGTTTAAAAACAAAATTAAACATCACAAATATTTTGTTGACCTTAAGTGGTGGGACTTTGTTTTGTGCAAAAAAGTCAAGCATACCCCTTCAAGCCCCACAAAAAGAGTGAATTCACACCTTGTGAGAATATTTTTGGGTCAAATTATTTTTGATAATTTCCCGGGGGATAATTACAATAAGCCTCTATACTTTAAAAAACGGTTTTCAAAACGGAATTGAAAAGTTCATGTCACCCCATTCCTTCAAGAAGAAAAAATCTCACTCAATTCGAGTAAGTCCTTTGGTAATCCCTTTGGAGTTAAATTCACTCGTTTGCATTTAGAGAGTATAGCACGATGGAACAAAGACAATTTTGTTGCTGTAAGCCTTTGTGAGATTCAGAAATGAGAAGATGTACTCGGAAGACAGTGTTCAGTTTTCGAAAATTTAGATTAATACGGACTAGTGAACATGTGACGCGTGCAATTTGAACTCTGGAAAGAGGCACGTCCTATTTAAACTTCAGGTTGTTACCTCTATGGCTCCCTTCTTAAAGGTTTCATACTGGATTTTTGGGGAAACCCCCCCCATTGTTAGTTTAGGTGGTGTTGTGGTGTACTGAATGACACCTATTTTTTGATATTTTACCTGAAAGGGTCCAATTTCCACCTGGCGGGACACCCACAAACCCAGTCACTTAAGTAGGGAGGGTCCCCGGGGGTTAAATTATCAGGGTTACACATTTGTAACTTTTCATAGGGTTAAAAGGGTATAGATATGTTCATCACTTAATTCATTTTTGAACAGAACTAGATTAAAAATGATCAAGGTCATCTGGGGTAAAAGTTTTAGAATGCACAGACCCTTCTCAAAATGGGCTCCAAATTTTATAGGTTGGATAAAATGGATTGTAAAATTAATGTTATGTATTTTGTTCGACATTTTCGGTTATAATTATGCGGAACTCATAGGGTCAATAGGGTTGTACTCTAGCTATAGTCTCTGCAAATTTACCTTTAGCTGATAACATAAAAGGTAAATCTCTGCTCTGTAACATCATGTTATGAACAATGTGAAACCAATTTGAAACAAATCGGACCATCATACAAATATTTACCCCATGATAACCTTGAAACAGTTTGGTCTGCAGTGAAAACACAGGAGGTTGAGATATAGCAGGACTGTGTGGTAAGGTTGAAGTGATGGGATTGTACGGATTTACGGGGTTTGACGTGTTAGCGGACTACTGGATTAAAATTTTCAGAATTCACATATATGGTATTTACAACAGTGCGTGTAAAGATTCTGAAATAAAAAATGGGGGCACCGACTTTGTTTTTGAGCTATAGCCAAAAACAAAAAAAGGTATGATGTCACTTTTTGTAAAACTCCCGCAAGTCTTATGGGAATATCAAAATTGACGTGTTGGATCGGCCCTCCAAAATAAAAAAACTTCTCATAAAATTTTGTAATTTCTAAATATGTTGAGGTCCCGATGGCGTTCTTCCCAAAATTTTGAAATAAAAATGGGGCACCCGTTCTTACTTTTCCATTACACGCCGAAAACCCACTTGAATTGGACACTTTTTTCAATGTTGGGGTCTTGTTGGGCGGCAAGGAAAAATCCGCGCCACATTCGGCATGCAGCAAAGCAGGAACGTAGGCGTAGAGATGCGCGATTTTAATAAAAGCAAAACAAACGCACACAGTATCCCGGTATATGAGCATAAAAAAAAAACACACGTCCAACACCCCTTAATTGTAAAGGCTATCCGCTGTAAATATCGCACTGGATCGAGTAAATAAAAAAAACTAAAAAAACCCAATGAGCAATAGTCTTTTGAAAGATAAAAGCTCCTCAAAAAGATAGCTAGAATGTGCTGTTTGTAAACAGGTGATTACTATGCCAAATATATATTGATAGCGGCACTGAAGTTTATGATATTCCCCTTGGCTTATTCCTGCAGGTTTAATATTATCATCAATTATCGAGGATCAGCACGACGATTTTAATGGACTCGAGGTGATGTCGAAAATTGTTTGGTAATGTGAAATGGACGATAAAGCGTAGATAGATAGTAGAATAGTTTAATTGAAAACATATTAAATCTAAAAGTTCATTTCGTATCCAGACCATTTGAATCCACTTACCTAAAAAATTACCGTTAACCATTTTGTAATCAGTGTACCTAATCTTACGCGTGCAATTTCGGTAGTATTGTAAGAAAATCGCAATGTGTTATTTTCTGTCCGTGGAACGGACAAAAATACAGCATAGTGGCCTATGGGACTGTGGGAACATGTACCTTCTCATAACACAAAAAACTGCAAAATCAAGATAAAATACATGTATAATTTTGATATGCGCTTCCTCAAGGATGCTTGTGAACAATTAATAAACACAGAAGGTGTTTTGAGATAACGAGAATGCCGTGAATGTGCGCACGTTAAATATAATAATGATAAACAACAAGTATGTACCGGGTATTTATATAGCGTTTTCAAGCGTAATGAGAGTCAACATTGCTGTTGCATTATATTAATCACCGGCTTTCAGGAAATCGTCACAATCATTTCGCTTATTTAGATGGCGGCTCAAAGAACAAGTGGCACGCCTTAGAGCAAGAAAATGATTGTTGACATGATAGGGGTGTGGCAGGAAATATAGTCCTCCGGGCTACAGTCCAGGGAACAAGTGGGACGCTTTCATCGCAACATTAGTTCAGGCTTTTCCGTTGTGTCTATGGAGCCCGGATATGATACCTGCTCGGGACTTATGATTGCTTTCACAGGGGCATTTGATGCATCCTATTGGTGCTACATGGAATTTTTTCTGTCCTTTTTCAGGATCGAAGGTATATTGATTTATTCACTTTGCTACCTTTCCCAAAGTCCGTTGGGGAAATTTCTAAATATGACCCATGCTACGTACCCAAAACAAATGTTGTAGCGTTCATAAGCAAATATGTGCACATTTGTTTGTAAAACAAAAGTGTAGGTGGATTTGTATGACTTTTACTATTTAATAATGAAAAGGTTATTAGAGTGTTATATTTTAAGTACTAAATCCAATATGGCGCTATCAGTAATTTGCTTCTAAACCAATAACACTGAAAAAAAAAAACATATAAGATTTTTATGTTTGCATGTTTTTAACAACATACCCGACACGGTGCCAAGATTGAAAGCGCCCCGTAATAGGAAAGAAATCGGATATTTTAGTCATACGTCCGTATGGACACTAGTGCTATCGTAAGTAAATAGAGATTCTTATCATGGAAACACTGCTTTTTTCTTCGTTTTATGTCAAATTTCAAAAAATAACTTAGGAGAATCCTACAGACATATCTTCCTTTCCGCCAGTCTTGCAATTTAAAATTATTTGTGAGTCTTTCGGAAGACTCGAATGTTAATGCTATTGTTGCGTTTGTTGGAGAGCCTGATCGAGCCTTGATCGGCTAGTCACGGACGGACATTTGACACTTTGATTAGCAAGAGTGGCTTGTAAAAATACCTGCATGTTATTACTGACATTTTCATGTTTTAAATCGAATATTCACATATTGAAGATCATAGGAAAATCAATTGCCGGGTTTTGTTGCTTAAAGATAGAATCAAACAGATATGTTTACATCGCGGACGGAATAATAACTTACTCTCTAAAGGTAAAAAGAGTGAAAAAACGAGTAAATCTTAATTCACTCGAAAAAGAGTGTAAATCATTCAAAAATGTGCATGTGTTGGTTATTCACTCCCCAAACGAGAGAGAAATCACTGACACTTTCAAAAAAGAGTGAGAGTAACACCACTCTAAAATGTGGTGTCCTCATCGCACTCTTAAAGAAAGACATTCCATTCAACTTTTTGATGAAATTTCGTAGAAACCAGTAAAATGGGAATGTGCACTCCAAAAAGGAGTGTACGTTCACTTTAATGCGAAGTGATTTTAAAGGGACATTAACACGCTAATTTGTAGACATATGTGAAAATTATGTGGGAAACACTCACAACATTGATGATTTTACAATAATATAAATTGGCTAATTAGAAGAAAAGAATGGAAAAACGGGAACTGATGGGCGCATTCATGTTACCAATAATCACACGGCCATAGTGACGTTCCAGCCTTCTCGCGGCCATTGATACGTCATGTCTATAGTTTGTCCCATTAAGATTGTCAAATCACACGTCAACCCCTTATGTAAATTGCTATCCGCTTAAATATCGCACTGGATCGAGTACCCAATGAGCAAACGTCTCTGAAAGATAATAATAGAGCTCAAAAAGATAGCTAGAATGTTGCTTTGGTAAAACAGGTGATTACTTATGCCAAACAGATATATTGATAGAGGCACTGAAGTTTATGATATTCCCCTTGGCTTATAATGCAGGTTTAATATTATCCTCAACTTATCCGAGGATCAGCACGGCAGATTAACTCGGACTCGAGTGAGGTCGAAGAAAATTTTGGTAAGTGAAAATGGGACGATAAAGCGTAGGGAATATGTTTAATATGAAAACAATTAAATCTAAAAGTTCATTTCGATATCCAACACCTTGAATCCACGTACCTAAAAAAGTTAACCGTTAACATTTTGTTAAATCCACGTGTTACTAATCTTACGCGTGCAAATTCGGTCGTATCTGTAAGAAATTCGCAATTTGTTTATTTTCTGTCCGTTAACGACAGAAAATACAGCATAGTGGCCTAGGGACTGTGGGAAAACTGGTACCTGTTCATAACACAAAACTGTAAAATCAGAATAACTACATGTATAATTGTGCCTTTCGCTTTCCTCAAGGATGCTTGTGAACAATTAGAAAACGAAGGTGTTTTTCCCTTGAATAACGAAATGCGCCTTTAATGGCGCAAAGGTTATTTATACTAATAATAAATGAGAACACCAGTATTTATACCGGGTATTTATATAGCGTTTATTCAGCGTTTAATTAGTGTCAAATTGCTGTTGCCTATTATTATTAATACACCGGCTTCAGGAATCGCACAATCCTTTCGATTATTTAGATGGCTGCTCAAAGGACAAGTGGCACGCCATTAAGAGCAAGAAACTTGGATTGACATTGACGGGGTGTTGCACGAAATATAGTCCTCCGGGATCACAGTACGGGAACAATGGTGAATCTTCACGCAAAATTAGTTCAGGCTTTATCCCGTTGTCGTTTCAGGGAGCCCGGATTGAACCTGTCGGACTATGATCTGCTTTCACAGGGGCATTGAGCATCCTATGGTGCTAATGGAATTTTTTTCTGAACATAAAAAAAATAAAAAAAATAAAATAATTTATATTGATTTATTCACTGTGCTACCTTTCCCAAAGTCCGTTTGGGAAATTTCTAAATATGCCCATGAACTTACCCATAACAAAATGTAGCGTTACATCAGCAAATATGTACACCATTTGTTTGTAACAATTAGTGTGGATTTGTATTGACTTTTTACTATTTTAAATAATGAAAATGTATTAGCGGTTGTGTATATTTAAGTACAAATCCACTATGGCGCTACAGTAATTGCTAAAACCATAAACACTGAAAAAAAATATAATATTCGATTTTTGCATTGCCTTGTAACAACATACCCTACAGGGGCCAAGATGAAAAGCGCTTAATAAGGAAAGAAATCGGATATGTATTATTTTAGTCATACGTCGTATGGACTGACTTAGTGCTAGTCGTAATAAAATAGAGATTCTTTATCATTGAACACTGCTTTGTTCTTCCTTTTATGTCAAATTTGCAAAAATAATTAGGAGAATACTTTACAGAACATTCCTTCACTTTAAAAGCCAGTCTTGCACAATTGAAAAATATTTTTGAGTCTTTCGGAAGACTCGTAATGTTACTGCTATTGTTGCGTTTGTTGGAGAGCCTGATCGAGCCTTGATCGGCTTGTCCAGGCGACACAATTTTGACACTTGATAGCAAGAGTGGCTGTAAAAATACCCGGGCATGTATTTACAGACATTTCATTTTTTACAATCGAACTCTATTGAAAGAATTCATATGAAACTCAATTGCCGTGGTTTGTTGCAAAAATAGAATCAACGATAGGTTTACATAGCGGAACGGACAAGATCTTTACTCGCTAAATGAAAACGAGTGAAAAAACGAGTAATCTTAATTCACTCGAAAAAGAGTGTAAATCATTCAAAAATGTGCATGTGTTGGTTATTCACTCCCCAAACGAGAGAGAAATCACTGACACTTTCAAAAAAGAGTGAGAGTAACACCACTCTAAAATGTGGTGTCCTCATCGCACTCTTAAAGAAAGACATTCCATTCAACTTTTTGATGAAATTTCGTAGAAACCAGTAAAATGGGAATGTGCACTCCAAAAAGGAGTGTACGTTCACTTTAATGCGAAGTGATTTTAAAGGGACATTAACACGCTAATTTGTAGACATATGTGAAAATTATGTGGGAAACACTCACAACATTGATGATTTTACAATAATATAAATTGGCTAATTAGAAGAAAAGAATGGAAAAACGGGAACTGATGGGCGCATTCATGTTACCAATAATCACACGGCCATAGTGACGTTCCAGCCTTCTCGCGGCCATTGATACGTCATGTCTATAGTTTGTCCCATTAAGATTGTCAAAACAAAGTAATTATTTTGAGTATCAAACATGTCTAAAAGGTTTGCATGCCTTTGAAATCCGAGCACATCTGCACAGGGATGATAAACCCAATAAATAATTAACGATTACACAGATTTAACTCCATACAATAACGAGTAGGCCTCACTTCAGATTGTGAAGTTTTACCACAGAACCAAATGGAAGAGTAGAGTCAATTGAAGTTCCACCTGGCCAGGTAGCAAATGTGCCATTCTAAGGTACGCATTGAAGGTCTGAATTGGTTCCGGGAGCATTTCAAGTAATTGTAAAGCATGTGGCATTGAAGGACTCAAATATGAAGGCTTACTCGGCATACATGGCTGAATACGTTTTGCGGACATTTAGTCCAGCTTTAAAAAATTATACTGTGACATTTTATGAGCCAGTTATAATCCGCTAAACTTTTAACATTCCATCACACACCGTTTATTGGTTGGCAATTAGGGCAGCTCCCATCAACCCAGCGAGAACAATAAGCAAAAGTAGCGTGGTGATATCCTTTAAATTCTTTAAAGAGTTAAATGGAGGACAACCCACATTTTAGAGTGTGTTCACTCTCATCTTTTGGACGGTGAAAGTTCAGTGATTTCTCTCTCTTTGGAGTGGAATACAACACAATGCCCAACTAGTTTGAGTGGTTGGAAACTCTTTTTTCGAAATGAAGTAAAGATTCACGCGTTTTTTCACTCGTTTTACATTTGAGAGTAGATTTTGGAGGTTTTCAAATTTTCCAATTTTTAGTCCGTTTAGAACCTTAAAGTCTGACTCAGAGATTGAATATATTTTTTAAATTATATTAATTAAAAAATAGTCCAACTCGAACATAAAGATAGTCACCTAGCATGCTCAATTCCAACTTTGAGATGAATCGGAGTTTTCGTTTGATGCAGTAAACATCTGTGTATTATAACAGTGCCATGGGATGTGTATAACAAAAATTTCCGGATCCGGAATTTTTAAACAAAGATGTGATTTTCTATATGAAGGATTTTTTTTTTTTTCGATTTGAGTTAAGCTATTGCCACGTGTGAATTAGTATATGGCCACGCATTATGTACATGCCAAAAAACAAATTTGTTTGAACATTGAGGGCGCCCTCATCGTGAAATCTCTGAGTCGGCCCTTTAACTTGATAAATATTATCCGTACACAGTGAAGTTAGTTGACTGACTTTCCAGGTATGATTTTCCCACACAATCTGTATTTTGGAGGATGTCAGGAACAAAATCACGACGGACATTTAACTGTGTCCATAACGGAGATCCCAAAGCTAACGAGAGAAGCATTTTTGCGATGCCCTTACAATTTTTGAATATGTAGATGACTACTCGTTAACCAAGATAACTCCACCTCAATATGAGAAGGGTTTTGAAAATTTAGCTGAATCCTGGTTTTACAGGAAAAACATAACATGTTGTCACGGATGACACAAGTTTTGTCACGGACAGACAATCCAAGGGTGTTTTGAGTCATCCCACAATTTTTAACAAAGGTTTGGGAAATTTCACCTCAATGGGGGTCATGTGATCACATAAAAAATACTATTCTTAACACATAAACACCCTTACTTTAACGCTCATTGTAGCCCCAAAGCGTTTAGCTACTAGGGAATTTTTTGCTGATTTGAAATGTATTGTGGTTCTTAAACTTTTGCGAATACTTTGTATCCCTAAGTACTGGAATGTGTTAGTACAGTATGGTATAGGCACATTGCTATGCATCATAGGGATTGATTCAAAACACCTCTGGATATAATCCATGAGGCAATTTTTAAAATTAAAACAAATTTCCAATACTTATAAAAAATGTTGTTCCTAAATTTTTTCAAATTTGTCTTTGATCACCAATGCGAAAATAACTAATAACCCTGGTCCCCTTTTGATAATTTTCATCGTTCTTAAAGTTAAGTCCATCTCAAAACTTGGAATTTATCATTTTAGTTAATATCCTTAGGTTTACAATCTTGGAAAAATGTTGGAACGAACACTTACTACTATAAATTGTCTTCATTTGCTCACTCGGGTCAGAGGTTGAGAGCCAAAAAGCTGTCCTGTTTCGCTGAACATTGAAAGCCCCCAACCTTCCTCTTCAACTTGCCCTTTTCTCCCACCCCCCATCATCAAGAATCGGCAAATCTGCTGATGGCGATAAGACCATTCAACAAGGGTGGGGGGGGGGGGCACCCCACCAACAATTTTTTCTAAGATTGTACTGACTATTTTTAATTAGCAGACGAAAAGTAATTTCGAAATCGAGTCAGCCTAATAATCCAACCCTAATCTTCACCGTACACAAACCCTAACCCTAACAAACAATAAATCGTACTCTAAACCCTAACTCCAATTTAAACACCAACCACCCTCCCACCCCCTTCTTAACTCCAAACCATAACCCTAAACCATCTGTTACTTATAGAAGCCATAGAAACTCTCATCTCTCTATGTTCACATTGCAACACATTGACTATCTATCTTATAGTTAGCATCTGAAAAAGACAAAATCTCTCCTTCTTAAATCCTCTCTAAAACACATCAATCCAAGCAACCAAGAAATACCACACAAATCTCATCGAAACTCTCCTCTTCGCACCACTCGCGCTGACTCCTCAATGGGCTGAATGGCGATGCATCAAAAGTTAAGAAACCAGACTTGGCCGATCTAAGGTTCCTTGCAGCTCTTGTCAGAAGTTTTGGCTAGCTGGAAGCAGATTGGGACACTACCTGTGGTTGTGGAACATCACTGCACCACAGGCCCCATAGACATCTATAATTGGTCTGCCCTTGTTGGAGCAACAATGCACAACAAGATTTTTGCGGAATTCATTAAGCACAGCCAACGTTGTACCAATCTCTGGATGGATCATATTTTAGAACCACTGTGTATTGCCACGATAAGACGAAGAAGACCGTATCTTATTATATTAATACAGGTAGTACCTGGCTGTGTGTGTGGGTCCCTGTCGTCTGTCTGTCCTGACGCTTCTATTTTCTCGGAGACCGAGGGTTGCAAGTTCCCGAAACTTGGTAGGGTTGGTGCCCCGTGACCTTCTGGAGACCCGAGTTTGTATTGGGTAGTGGATCAAAGGTCATCAGGGGTCTTCAAAAGTCAAATGAGGTCAAATGGGTTAAACATTTAGTGAAACTGGAGGTTGGGATCGATGTTGATGCGAACTTTTAAATTTTACGACAAGGTCCATTAGGAATGGTTCATTTCAAGCCAGGTGCGATCTCGAAACCCATGTGATCGCGAACCCGGGGACCCCTATTTTATATACTGATTTCTATTTGCAATTAAAATTAAAAAAAAAAAAAAAAACAAATCAATTTCAATTCGTCCTATTTTATTTTCCAATAGTTGTTTTCCACAGATTTTAGCCGGGGGGGTGGGCGCCAATTATAAAGAATGTCTGATTTTACTTATAGTTCGCTCGCTTTGTCCAATAAAATCGTGATTGATTGTTAAAGTCCTTTTACAAAAACCCAAATATACGAAATTTATTTGAGTTGATGTGGTCAAAATAATAAACCGCTACTTTTCAAGTGCAAGGTAGATATTCTATAATTTCTACTGTTTGCTCGAAAAGGTAAAGGTAAGTCACATTACCGTGTATGTTGTTCGAGGGTCAAACGATGTAACGCTCACGGAATTAGCCTTGTTCAGGCGCTCTACCAACTGTATTCATCGTTCACACGCTGATATAATTCATTTGTGGACAAAAGGCATATCCTCCTCATAAAAATGGCAAAATTCCTTCTTTAAACACCTAATTGAGGTCTCCAATTTCACCTGGCCTATGTTCCAGGCTTCCACTAGTGAGTTCAATAAGTTCAACTCAACTCAGGCAGAATCCCTGGACAGTCTGTCAGACGTTTTTCTGCATTTGCAAACATTTTATAGGAGTTGTCGTACAAGGGAAGATTAAAACCACAAAGCCAAAGGATCAAGGGTGTCGCCTGAGTTAGCACAACCACTGGACCTAACCACAACAGGTGTTTGTGGTGTTATGTCTAGACTAGTAGGAACGTGGATCCAGCCAGTGTGCAGTGACTGCACAACAGACCACCAGGCAGTGTACCATTTTTTTATTTGATTAATAATCTTTCTCTAGACAGGGTAGCCCTAAAAAAAAAACCAATGTTCAAAAATATGAGAATTAAATGTTAATTATGATGTACAGGGTCTGAGTGTGAAAAAAATAACCGTTTGTCGGTTATTAGCAGAAATCCAATTGATCAAGGCTATCACGGAATATGCATGATAGCGGACATACATCTCTCCCTTTGACTTCCCCAATTATAATAGAGTCCCAAGTCCACATGATGGGTTTACAGAGAAAGTTTCCCTGCTCCGAGTGGATTACGAACCGCGACTTTACCGGTTACTTCTTCATGTAAATTCTGCATGAAATAATAAATAGAAGTCTGTAAGTTTATAGATATGAATAGAGTTGAACGGGGGTTCTATACTTTAGGTACACGATACTGCAAATAAGAAGGAACATAGAACCGGCCAGCGGCGGAACGGGGGTATGGCACGCTCCACGTACCAAATCATGGCGAGTTTCACGCGCATGTATACCGCGTTTACCCGCTTATATGTCGAGTTTACAGTGCTGCCTATCCAGTTTGACCTCTATGTGCCGAGTTTCATTAAATGCAGAATAAATCATGTCCAGAATAATTCATGCCGAGTTGAAAAAACTGGACATGATTTTTTTTTTCAACATGTGCAAACTGCGACATGATTTTTTCTCAAAAATGAGCAAACTCGACTGATTTTTTCTCAAAAATGAGCAAACTCGACATGATTTTTTTCTAACTAGCAAACTCGACATGATTTTTTTTACAAACATCCACAAAAAATCTGTCGAGTTTTTCATCATGTTGAGAAAAAAATCACGTCGAGATTTGAATCTGGACATGATTTATGTCAAAACTCACCATATAGAGAAACTCGATTGATGTATAGAGGGCAAAACTGGACATATAGCGCTGTAAACTCGACATTATAACGCTGCACACTCGATATATGGCGAGGAAAACTCGATACACAGCGCGTGAAAACTCGACATGCCGGGAAAACTCGCCATGATTTGTATAATACGTGGAGCCGAAAACTAACTGGACATGATTTATGTCAACTCACCATATAGAGAGCACCACTCGATGTATAGAGGGCAAACTGGACGATAGGCGGTAAACTCGACATATAACGGTGCGCACTCGACATATGGCGAGGAAACTCGATACACAGCGAGTCAACTCGACATGCGCGGGAAAACTTCGCACATGATTTGATACTTGAGCGGTGCCATCCCGGTGCAATGTCCCCTCTGCTTTTGAAGTGGATGGGCCTAGCTTCCTACTTTTCATCGGATTATCATAGCTGCAACGAAAAAAAACGATAGTATATAACTGAAAATTGCTCAGATAATTGGCCCTAAGTGGCCCTTCCACTTTGAAACTCGTTCCGCCGCCGCTACTGTCTATAGAGCCATATCCATTTCCAAATATGCATTACTTTGACAGATATTTCATTTCAAACAACATTATGGTTTAGGAAATATCAATCTTGCTAATTCATCTTAACAGTGATGACCTGCACATCTACCAACATAGGTCCAAAATTGATATTATAATCATGGATTTTCAACGAATTCGACTCTGCACCTCATTAACGGTTCTTACAAAAAAACTAAATGCACACAACAAAACTGTATAATTATTGCGACCTTCCTTACGGCCGTACACAGGGGCGTGTCGGGTGTGCGTCCCAAAAGACGGTTGCTGTGGACCTTGGCCTTTCCTTCCACACGACTAATTATCTCTGCAAGGCTGTTGCAGACGATTGTCTAGTTTATAGCCAAGCTACAAAACCATTTTGATCAGTTCCATCCAAGATATTTAAAACACATGAGATCAGTGGCAGAGGATTGCAAATGCACTGCAACTGTAAAAAGTGATTTAATAATAATAATCTAAAATAAACAGTCTTGATATAGCGCCTAAGCAGAGGCCTCTAGGCGCTTTACATAGAATGGAGCATATAAAAATATTTAATACGACAAATACAAAAATAGATAAAATTCTAATGTTTAAAACAACAATGATAACATCAATTATACACAATTTCAAAATAACTTTAAATTTAAGTAAGAAGAATCGAACATATATATTGTGACCAACAGATTGAAGAGAAAGACAACCCCGTTGCACCCCATACTAAGAACATATGCATGGGGATTACACTGAATCGCAGCTGTGAGGATCTGGGTGTATGTACCCCTCAGCGACATCGGTTAAGTCCTTATCTTTCCTGGATTCAGATGACTCTTACCCTACCTAACTGATGGAAAATATGAAAACAACTAGTCCTAGGCCAACCGGATTGGGATGAAGGGAGAGAAGAAAAGAAGGAAAACAAAAATCACAGATGGTGATGGACTGCATCAGAAACGGATACATATCAGGCGCCAAAGGTTGTGTAAATATGAATGTCTTCAGACGTGACCTGAAAATAGTTGCTGACTGAGCCTAAGCGAATACTGTTAGGGAGTTTATTCCACAAATGTGCTCCTGCGTAAGCAAAAGATCTATCCCCCATATAACTTTGTTGATGAGTTGGATGATTAACTCAGCGTGGGAGCAGAACGATCTCAAAGTTCTCGGTGGTGAATACCGCTGGATGAGCTAGAGATATAGGCAGGTGACATGCTGTGGTGGCCATATAAGTGAGAAGTAGAATCTAAAAACTGCCGCTCGTGTTTACTTGGAAGCCAATGCAGTTTGGTAGAGAGGGGGGTCTGGTGTGCTATGGTCTCAGTCTACGAATTTTAAGGCAAGACGTGGCAGCTTGCATTTTGAAACTCCTCGCTGAACCTTTGTCAATTCTCTTTCTGGAAGGCCTAAAGCAATGATTTGAGGAATCCTCCTAATGTAACCAAGGCTGGACCAATCTGAATGGTAGAGTTTCCATCAAGGTACTGGTCGAAGCTTCCCATTTTCCTTATTGGGAGCCAAGCAGCTTTGCATAAAGTCTGTTACATGATTATACATTCTAACCTGATGAGTCTAAGGTGACATCCAGGTTCCGTGCTTCAGCTTACGGATGTAAAACTGAATTGCCAATGATCATATTTGGCTGAGAGTTGCTTTGCTAGCCGATCTACTAAGAATGAAGAGCGAAAGTACAACATCTCCGTCTTCCTTGTCATTTAAAATCAGCTTGTTGGATTTACACCAGAATATGATGTCCCTGCATGTCCCTGCTTTGTCTGTGGGGTAAAACCCACGCTCGCAAGCTCTAAACTACATGGAGACTCTTAAACAGCACGGGCTCATACACTGATTTACATTATGTCATACCTATCTTCAGATCTTGGAGTTGGTATTACAGATAGCTCACCTGGAATAAACACGTGAGTCGTATTAATCATCTGTAAATAGACTGCTCACTTAATTTTATTAAGCAAAATATCTACTCTTAACTCTTAACTTCTCAAAGGAACCGCATACTTGCCGTTAGATCACCCATTACTGGAATACCCATTTGTTGTGGTGGAAGCCTTATACTTAAGCTCTTACTAATAAAATAGGCGTATATACCACGCAGGGGAGGAAGATTTAATGTATATGATCCAGTTCCATCAAGGACTTACACTGGAGTAAGCAGATTGCCAATCTTACAAAATGAAAGACAAGGCCTCCTATAAAACCCCTCCCCTGCCGGTGGATATAGTATCCTTCAGCCGGTCCAGCGTCCGTCCGCGGGTCCCAGCTCAAAACGTTTATAAAGACTGTAAAAAGTACAGCTTCCTTGTCCCGTCCAAAATCACACGTGAGGACCCGTCTTTAACCAGCTGAATAGTCTCTCATCCAAGTTGAACCTGCCTGGGATTCCTCTTGGGGACTTGTAGACGTCACAGCCATTATGATGTGGCTAATACTGGTTGTGCATTTGGCCTTCCAGCAATCCATTTTGGGGGTGAAAGTTCCGCACCGATCGTATGAAGGAAGCGCGTTGTACGGCCATGCCAGCTTATAGTTAGTTTGAGGTTGAACCCTTGTTGGAATGCTTTCCTATCAAGGGTCACGGCTTTGGGCTTTCAATATCGAGGTTTGGTCCACAAAGTAAACCTTTTTCAGTTCAAAAAGTAGAAGATGACCATTGCTAAGACCATCTGTCATTGATCAGTGATGATCGATAGGGTGTCGCGACTGCAGTGTCATATATTGGGTAGCAAAGTGATTCCGTGGAATTCTCTCTTATCCTCAAACAGTCAAAGAAAACGGCTATTCTAAACTAACTATTGAAGGTCCACGGCAATTGAATCAGCATCAATGTCACCCCTCAATCAAAAAGATTAATTACTTTTATGCCACACATTTCCTGCACGTTTTGACTCCACCTGGAGTGTTGTGCAATACCAAGGTGTGCGCAGATCTATCAGCAGTACGAGCAGACAACAGCTCGCAAGAGTCGCAACGGCTATTCGATGCACTTTTCGTTTCGCGACCTGTGGCGTTATATTATTGTATTTGCTTTATGTGAGTTTAAATGTGAAAGAAACATGTCCAATGTTTTTCATTTTTTTTTCAAAACCGCGACTGTGTAAGTTAAGTTAGTGGTATTTAAACCTCGGGAATTGCATATATACCTCTATTGATTTCTTATGGTGTCATTGCTAATACGAATGCTGACTAAACTTGTCTCGCGCAATTAAACCCCCCCCGTTCCCCCCGCTGAGTAACGGGAATTCACAAAGTCGGTAAAATACTACCACATATGTAACCAAAAGTAATCAGATAATTTAATTTGAAAATCTTAATGACAACAGCATCACCTTGATGCGCAGACTATTAATGTCTACCTGTGAAACAATCACGACATTTTCGCATCGCGTCTTGTCTCTTGGGGAATTGAAGTGTATGTTATTTTTCCGGGTAGCATGTGCTAAGCATTTAAGCTAATTATATAATCCTTAAATCACAATCATACCCTTGAATCACAACGCGATGTTTATCTTTACAAAGGGACAACCTTGGCAACCATTACTTATGGCGGCCCTTAATTTTGGTCAAAACGTTGCATGGTTTGTATTGTTTGTTACAGGTCTTAATTCTCACCTAAATAATAAGTCTAAAAACAGTTTTAAATTATGTGAACTAAATTCATTTGTAAAAAACCACTCCGAGGGTGTATTCCACTTACTAGGATTCATCATAGGGTGGGACGAAAAATTCCTTTTTTCTGACATGAACATAATGATTTACAGGAAATCCTTGAAAATGATATGAATAAATACATTGGTTATAATCATTCCTCTATTATCTATCCATTAACATAAATCCTTTATTGTCTCTATCAAGTTCTTTCTTTAAAATATTTACCACCACCTATAACCCTAAAGATACTATTTACTAGCAGCTTTGTAAACCCCCATGAATTTTTAAATTAAGCTTCAATAGTAGACTCTTCTGTATCAAGTGTTCATATTGCTACCAAATGGAGAGTTTGAACATGGTGCTAACACGGCCAAACGTAATAAAGCAAAATCAATGCATTGAGGTAATCTTTAGGAAGGAAATGTGTTAAAATTTTGCCTTGGTAATGGAGTCCTTCTCCTTAAGGTTAGGGGTTGTAAATTATCCGATATCCAAATATAGATTAAAAATAAACTCTTTTATGGTTTACTATTGTAGGCAAGGGTTCACCTGTGGAAAACATTTCATTTAGGATCTTTGCAATGACCAAATGTACACTCCCAATATGATTCTATGACAAATGCCATTGAAAATCGCCTGAATTTTAAGTCTTTGAAATGTCTACTTTCATCGGGCATCCCTATATAGTCAAAAAAAACTTATGAGAATAAAGCCAATTCTGGATGTTTGTCAGTTCCAATCTTTGCAAATCTTCCTTTTGCATTGAATAAAGTTTTTGAAAATCATTGAAATCAGTTTATACACGAAAATCATGTTTCTTTACCAGAAAGCTATTTTTAAGGGGTAAGGGGTACAACAATCGTCATTCTCTATATTTCATTTAGGATCCTTGCACAGGATGACCAAATGTACTCCAATATTGATTCTATGACAAAATCCAGTGAAAATCGCCTGAATTTTAAGTCTTTGAAATGTCTCCTTTTCATCGGGGCATCCTATATATAAAAATATGATAAATAAGCCCAATTCTGGATGTTTGTCCATTTCCAATCTTTGCATATCTTTCCTTTTGCATTGAATAACGTTTTTGAAAATCATTGAAATCAAGTTTATACCACGAAATCATGTTTCTTCCAGAAAGGCATTTTAAAAAATGGGTAGGGGTACAACAATCGCCATTTCTATATATTGCTATTGCTAGTGTTATGTTAAGGACTATCAGTGTCACATATCTTTTTAAGGCAGGTAAATTTATTACAAACTGTGAGCAAAACAATGCAAAATTGTGTTTGGTTACAGGAAGTATAGGAACGAGTGGTTATATCTACTGGCGCTGGGTGAAGCCTATACCCGTTATATACCCGAGGAAAATTCTCCAGGAGTTCCAAGTGGATCTGAGAAAAAAGCATTTTTCATCCCACCCTAATGCTAACTAACCTAAATGAAACCGAAGAAAATAAACAGCAAGGTAAATTTCCTGTCCCTGAATTCCTTCAGACTGGCCCGTGTTCATGTTATGTTCTCATTGCTTAGAAACGTTCTCGATACACTCGTGATTTGTGAATTCAACTGTTAACCCTATCGAAACGGGCCAATTCTGTATACGTTGTAGCATATAAGTCAGTGGCTTTCGAGATGGCGCCTCCCCGCGTCCCAAATGCTTGCAGGTCTTTGGAAAAAAAAGGCCATCTAAATGAATATCAGCAAGACTAGGCTTGTTTGGACTAATTGATTCTGATATGCCCTAGGAAAATTAATAATTTTGACCTTTTTGAAACAAAATTGGACAAATTTTGATCGTTGAGCGACTGAAGTCGCTTGTCGTGTTCAAAGGATTAAAACCCAAGATCCTTCGACGGAAAAAAAGGGAAAAGGCTGGAAATGACCACCTGACTTCAAAGTTCGAATTGAATCTGGTATTTATTTTTGTTTGAGAGGGGTCTATTTCCCTGCATATGACCCTTTAAAAACCTGTGTTTGTCAACATTAAAGGCACTATCAGTGATTGCTAAATCAAACCGAACAAATTAATCAAAAATTAATTTTTGTACATGTCTTTTAACAGGGGTAAGAACAGGCAACCTAATAAGGACAAAATCGGGTATTTTGGTCATTACTGTCCGTATACGGACACATACAACAACACGAATTGAACGGAGATTCATATCTTGACACTGTCGTTCTTTTCTTTTCTGTCAATTCTTCAATTGGAAAAAGCAACTTATGAGAATTCTACAGACTTATCCTTCAGCTTTCTTCACTAATAGGCCATACGGGCAAATTTGAAATATATTTTACTCTTTCGGGAAATTCACCGATGGTGTCTGATGGTGTCCGATGGTGAATCCAATAAATTTAAACCTAAATTTTACTTCGTAATCAATATCTGCCTTAGAATAAAAACAAATCATACCGTATGAAAACAAAATTATGATGTTTTAACAACAATTTGACTTATGAGATTTTGTATAATTTTAAAAAAATATACGTAAAATTAACTGTAAGTCTGTGATCCTTGGAAGCTTGCTTTTTTTACACAATGAGCGATAGCTAGCAGAGTACACATGCAATGGCACCACGATCCACGAGGCTTCGCCTATCATGCTCTACGCTATAGATGTTAACAGTATTGACAACATCAGTCAGTATCTTTCTACTATCTTGCTCTGTGTTCTTTTCTGTCGGGATCTTTAAAGATATTGATCTGGTATATGCTTTTGCCACGGTGTACGTTAAACATGTTAAATGATGGCATATGTTTGCCGCGCCAGTATGCCAATGAATGTCAAGTTTGCATTGAACGTATTGCTATGATGCATTGATTAGTTGCACAAAATCTGAAGTTCAAATTTATTTTAAAATTTAAGGTACTTTCATTATAGCTATGAATATTTTTTCTTACAACATATCTCTATTGAGATTTTCGCATTGAAATTAAAAGCCATAGTTATAACTAAAATGTAATTGAAGACTGGTTCGCTTTTACACCCAAAAAGAATTATAAATGGGATAATATCACTTATCAAATTGATTCGAATTTGATTATTGACCCATTGCTTTAAAGGCACTATCAGTGATTTGCTAAATCAGAAAATCGAACAAATCATCAAAAATCAGATTTTTGCATTTCTGTAACAAGTATAGGTATTCTAACATACCCTACAAGTGCTAAGACTGAAAGCAACCTAATAAGGGCAAACTCATACATTTAGTCATTACTGTCCATACGGACACTTACTACAACACGTAATTGAATGGAGATTCATATCTTTGAGCACTGCTGTTTTCAGTTGCAAAAATAACTATACAGACTTGTCCTTCAATTACAAGCTATTTCTGCAAATTTCAAATATTTGACTCTTTTCGGGTGAATCACTGAAAGTGGCTTTAAAATTCAGACCAGTGAGAAAATACCGTTCGGCACTCGATGAAAAGGTGTATAAAGGTTTCCTTGTTTTCGCTACAGACCGTACAGAGATCGTTTTCTCGGATATTCATCTTGGATAATATTATATTCGTAGCAATAATTCTCTGAATAAGTCTATATTGAAACCATCTATATTTCGAGTGTTCAAAATCTCTAAAATTCTTATCATATATTTCTTTCCATTTTTGATCACTAATATCAATATTCAATTCTATTTGCCATTTATCTCTTTTAACAAAGCTGTGCATACTGTGTTCTAACAGGGTATCATAAAATATAACTTTTTTTTATTTCTATGTAACAGATCAACATTGTTTGGTTTAAGTGGGGCTTGTAATTTGTGGCATTTTAGTTAAAGCCAAATTTCATTTATACAGAGCTAGGATATTAGGAAATAACCCCAACTTAAATGGTCTAAAAAATTAAGATATTACTATAATGTTAATAAATATCTAGCTCAGTGTAATATGCAATTAACAAATTTTGAAAAATCATGCTTGGCAAGTCTGGCAACAATTAGTTCACTAAAATGTTATTGGGTAAGGTATTTGCATTTGGTATATCTTTACTATGATACCATGGTCTAAACTCCCGGTCTAAACTTGTCTAACTATAGATTACTTGAAGATGTAATGATTCTCTGTGGTCTTGTTATGTGGGTACAAATAATGTTTTGTATAATTTATGTTGAATTGTTATTTAAATTTCCGTTATGTATTATTTTTGAAGGTTGTTGATTGGGCTCTGGTGGCATATTATGTATGTTTTATTCCAACCTCCAGACCCAAGTACAAGAAATTAAAAAAAATAGTTGTGAGGGGAACTCTAAATAGGGAACTTTAAATACATGTACGAGTACTATTTCGAGGACTTGGAATTCCGTCATTTAAAACCATATTTAGCCATAATAAAATATATCAGAACCAATCATCTTCGAATATTTAAAAACAATTCTAAGGTCTGAGTTTTGTGAAATTTTTAGACAAACCCGATACAAATCTATATTCTTATGTGTATTTTGAGCACAGACAATGGACTATCTTTGAATTTGGATAAGCCATTGTTATTCGGGAAAGCAATGGGTTGCACAGACAATGGACTATCTTTGAATTTGGATAAGCCATTGTTATTCGGGAAAGCAATGGGTTGCACAGACAATGGACTATCTTTGAATTTGGATAAGCCATTGTTATTCGGGAAAGCAATGGGTTAATGCCGTATCAGATGGATTAAGGCTGATGTCATTTTTCTGAAAGAGCACTGAAGAAGTTTTCCCTCACTTTTTTCCTAGATATTGTACACACCCCACACTTGTTAAACATGTTAAATAGCAGCTGACTAAATGAAGAGGAGTTGTGTTTGTGTTGTTTAAATATTGCTACATACCACAAAGTTCATTTTCATACGGGACACAATGGCATATAAAAATATTCAGACTTAATAAAACGGACACTTACTGAAATCACTTCGACAAATTTGAAAACAATTTGGATGTTTACATTCTGTAATTCATCCTTGCCAGAATTTACAATGTTTTAGCATGCTTTGGGCACAATTAAAAAGCATTCAGACATTGTACTTCAAGCTTGTAGTCCAGTAGTAAGATATTGATCTGACAAGTGAAAGGTGAATTAGTCGGGATTAGCACATACAATAGCAACTCTGTGAGCTGATGACTGCATGCTTTTCAAGTTTGATAAAAATGCTGATGAAGTGAAGCTTACAAGGAAAATAATAGTATAAGTTGCTGCTCCTTTGTTTTTACAAGATGTAAATGCCCAAATAGCTTTCACAATAAGTGATTTCAGTAAGGATAGTAAGGGTCCATTTCATTATGTCTGAATATTTGTCTATGACATTGTGTCCGCCAGAAAGCAGCGAATATTTGGTTGTAACTTACCGTGTGATACCTTTCCAACATCCTCGAGTATCTGCTTCGCTTGATCTAAATCCAAACGTTGTTGATATGTGTGATATCTAGGAACATTAATATCATTTGCTTCAAGGTGTTTGTGGATATACAAGGCCAGTGTTTCCCACGTTGTGCCATAAGGGGAAATAATAGAAGCTGAAGCCCAGTCGTAATACTGCATTGTCTTGAGCGCAAGAGTACGTAGGCTTGTAAAAGGTGAGTAAGTTCTCGCTAGATACTTGTACTCATTCTGAGCTCTTACAGTTTCGGCACAAAACCAAGCCATGGTTGGTTTGGCCCAGAATGCAGTAAGATCGGCTACGCTTCTACATGGGGTGGAACACGGCGGGGCAAGGTAGGAAGAGACGTGGTCATCGGAGAAAAGTTCAACTGCTGAACCGCTAGCCTGTTTGGAATCACAATCTGTGTCTCTATATACATAGTTCAAGCGGTTTCCCTCGCCAAGTATCCCGGCGGTGTTGATTTCATCAACTGCAAGGCTCACAGCGCCCAAAGTTCTCGGCGCCCAGAATGGATACGCATCCGGAGAAGAGGTGTTCCAAGGACTTAGAACTCCAATTTTGTAGTGCACTATCGCCATGCATGATTGCACAAGAAAGTACCAGGCAAATTGTACCGCAAAGAAATACTTCCAATGCAAAAATATTTTCATACCCGAAATATGGTTTCTTCTTGTTGTCATCAACAGCAGACAGCAATAAATCTGTCCCATTCTAGACGTGACGAAAAACAGCTCAAAATGTACTTAATAACACGACACATTGCTAGTTTTACACCTTAATACGCGCGGGTTAACAGGAAAAGTATTCGGTGTCTTTAATGAAATGAAGAAATAACTAACATGACTCCTACGTTATCTTCATGTTCTTTTCAATCATGTGATATCCTCTTCTTTATGAGAAGCAAATTAAAGTCACCTCTGGAAGTTTTATTCCGTAGCCAATTTGATTAACACACAGGTGGTCTAATCAAAGCGTCTTATACATTTTCTCATCTGCGTTGCCTGCAGGTCGATCCGCCGGCAAAGTTACATACTTTAAGTACCTCAAAACCGTTCACTGTCATCTTGCATCGCATGCAGATCATGAAAACATCATCCACGTATACTAATAAAATCACTGCATTTGTAAAAGCAGTTTCATATAGTACGA
Source organism: Ophioderma brevispina (assembly GCA_023653785.1). Lineage (NCBI taxonomy): Eukaryota > Metazoa > Echinodermata > Ophiuroidea > Amphilepidida > Ophiodermatidae > Ophioderma > Ophioderma brevispina. Next base: position 58,492 of record JAMKCH010025008.1, on the reverse strand, counting down.
CCCAACTGCAGTTATATTACATTATTAAATAATATACTACAATTGCTACATACAGATACAATGGAACTTCTCCCTGGTGGCTTTAATATGCAGCTATGGTATGAATAATCGAGAAACGTACACTTTCCAAGTGTATTCATGATGCGTACTGAAGATAGTACAGCTCGGGTCCACATGGGCCGATGACTTATGATTGGTATTATCGGAGCTCACTTGACGGTTGGACGTTTGACAGCCACAGATATGGTTTCTCAAGTCGCCAAGCAACCACAGACGCCCAAGATATCATTATAATATTACATTGTAGTTCTTATATCACATTTTTCACATCTTAAGATATAACTTCCAGTATCATTGTGTCAGCTTTTACGATTGATTTTATCTCTGCCAAGCATGACGGTTTGAGTGAATTGTTAAAATCCATATATGTTTTACTAGTCTTATATGACAGTCACACGCGTTAACACGGAAAATGTCGCTCGGATAATAATCACACACATACTCCTTGCGCGGACGAACGTCAAGTGATAAGACTGAATCGGAAAGGTTTAATATATATAACTGTTAACCTTTTCCATTCGGTATACGCGTGAGTCGTTCTGTTTTATCTGTCAAGGCTTCGGATGAAATGTAGCTATGTCCAGCTTTTACAGATTAACTACAGCTAATAATTTATTTCCACATTTATTTCCAAATATGCATAATACAATGAAATCACACAAAGTACAGAAAAGCGTAAGATGAAATCACATTGTCAAGGAGAAGCCAAATGCTTGTCAAGACCCAGCCTCTAATAATTTGTATTACTCAATTTGTTTATATTCTGAAATTAAAATATCTTTGAATGAATTTTATCTTACAAACAGTGGATTTGTGAGATGTTTGTATATTCGCTATAAATTACTATCCCAAAAGGAAGCTTTTGAAAGATATGCAGTTTTTCTCTGTCGACATTGCTCTAAAGTTTTGCATCAGGAAGACGTTTTTTACCTTGTAAACCCCTCAAAAAGTTTCGAAACTTTTCGTGCCTTTATATCACGTACATATGAATCGAAAACTGTGGGCGTAGTGTTGTGTAGTGTAGTATATTATAGTCAGGGACAGAATAAGGCGACCAATTGCGCGTCTGACGTAATTTGACGGTGCAGAACAAATGTCGGCCTTGAATAATAATCTGTGAACATTTAAAGCTTATTGAAACAGAAAGCTTACTTACATGAATTATTGGGTCCGTGCATCGAAAACCAGACTAAGATAGGGCAAGTTTTGACATTTTAAATCATATTTTTTTCGAACATGCCCCGCCCATACTACACATTCAAACCAATCACTGTCCGCGTCGCGCTGATTGACAAACCTTGACATACGCGCAATTGGTCGGCTAATTCTGTCCCTGACTATAGTGAAAAGATCATAGTCCTGTGGTAGGCTCTTATGACCGTGCAAGAGTCTACACAAAATGTTTGGATGGTTTATGTTTCTTGGCAACATTCCTGGACTATCATTTCTTGACAACATTGCTGGACTATCATTTCTTGACAACATTGCTGGACTATCATTTCTTGGCAACATTGCTGGACTATCATTTCTTGGCAACATTCCTGGACTATCATTTCTTGACAACATTGCTGGACTATCATTTCTTGACAACATTGCTGGACTATCATTTCTTGGCAACATTGCTGGACTATTATTTCTTGGCAACAGTGCTGGACTATCATTTCTTGGCAACATTCCTGGACTATCATTTCTTGGCAACATTGCTGGACTATCATTTCTTGGCAACATTGCTGACTATCATTTCTTGGCAACATTGCTGACTATCATTTCTTGGCAACATTCCTGGACTATCATTTCTTGGCAACATTGCTGGACTATCATTTCTTGGCAACATTGCTGGACTATCATTTCTTGGCAACATTGCTGGACTATCATTTCTTGGCAACATTTCTGGACTATCTTTTCTTGGCAACATTGCTGGACTATCATTTCTTGGCAACATTGATGACTATCATTTCTTGGAAACATTGCTGAGCACTCCATTTCTTGGCAACATTGCTGGACTATCATTTCTTGGCAACATGCTGGACATCATCTTGGCAACATTGATGATATCATTCGTCAGCTTCACAATAACACCCCGTTTGCAACAAACACTTGTTTCCACCCTGAGTATCGCTTATGGTAATGCAATAGGGTGAACATCTTCCACCTGGCGCTCACTCCTCCTGGGGGGACGATGGAGATGTTCAAACATATCAAGATATAGAAAAGGAGCTCCCGGTCTGCCTATACGGCCTGTTACAAAATTTTGGTCACAACAAATACGCGCTATGGATGGGGGGTATTCGTGTTTTACCGAGAAACACGCGAAAAGGAACGGACGCAGATCTGTGCGTATTACCGTGAAGCGTCTCATCGAAACAACCGCAGTGGTTGCCGTAAAAGATTTGCATGGCACAAGATCGAAAGGTGTCTCGGTGTCAAAAATTCCCAGTCCTTCGATCACATTGTAAGGTTAGAGTGGGCGTGGTGTGGGACCCATTTAAACTTAATTTCTCTCATTGTATTTTTATCTTTTATGGTTGTGTTTTTGTTATATTTGTTGTTTAATTATGATGAAAAAAACAGATTCTCCCTACATGCACCAAAAAAATTCTGATTACAATTTTTGAATTAATCGGCCGGTGGTTTGAAAAAAAGTTTTTGGTTGAATAGTTGTAGCAAAAAATGTGAATTAAATGGTCAGGGTTTGGACCACATTTGAAGACGTTCTGATAACCAAAAGCCAATTTTGATAGACTAGGTTGTATTGTAGAGTAAGTGTGTGTGGTGTGTGGGGGGGGGGGGTGGTGGGGGTGGTGGATGACGGTGACGCGTTTTTTACCGTATTGTGTGGCAGGAAGAAACATTGGACGTTCGGCTTTATAATACTGGAAAATTTACAATTTTTTTCACAGTTGCATGTTCGCTAAATCCGGTCCATTTTTCTAACTTGATGACTCAACTGCCGAGGTTTTTTGCTTTAACAAATTTATAATGGGCATTTTGTAACATACTTAGTTTTGTACTTTTTTTCTTCATTCACTTTCCCTATCCAACGTAGTAAATTAGCTATGGCCCGACTCCAGCAAGAAAAAAAGACCGCTTTATGTGAAAATCATGCGAGGACCCAGACCTGAAGCCGGGTCCACCTCGCACAATCACGCGTTCTCACTGTTTACAGTGTGAAACTCGATATTCTTGAGTTTGATATTATCATAAAAATAAAAATCGATGTTTTTTTTTTTGGTCGATATGCCAAAATACAAAGGCGGCCAGCACCGGTGAAAAAAATGTAACGAATGTATGCGAGTTCGTACCACAGACACGCGTTTGCAAGTTAACGCTGAAGGCGCTGCCAACGCAACGCTAACGAATATCCGAGATGCGTAAAAATGCATTTGCGAACATGTACGAATACCCCAATAGCGCGTCCATGCCGGACAACCAATGGCGGGCCAGACCGGGATCTCCTATATTATATCTGTGCAACAGACTGAGAACCAGATGGGCCGATCTAAGGTTTCCTGGCAGACAGAGGGGGGCTACCTGGGAAGGCAGATTAGGGAACTACATGCTGTTGTAGAACAGCATCACTGACCAAGAGATGTTCAAGTCAGTGTTGTTGTAGAACCAGCATCATTGACATGGAACATTCTATTGGTCTGCCCAATGTGGAGCAACAATGCACAGACAAGGACCCTTGCAGAATCAGTGAAGCTGCCAGACATTATATCCATCTCTGGCTGGATCATATTTGAAAACTACTGTGTTTGCATACGATAAGAAAAAGAAGTAGGGTCTCAAACAAAGCATGCCAACATTTACCATTATCTGGGCTCATATTATTGATAATGCTCTTTTAAGTGGGTGAAAGCACATTTAAGTCTTTGGTGAGTAATGCATTAAATCATGACAACCAGAAGATTCATCACTTACGCGGAACCACCGACGTTGCGGGTGATACCATCACCCTTCAGCTGGATTGTGATGGAGTTGACTTCAATCTTCGATGTTAAAGAGAGATGACGTGCGTGGAAGAGTTCTTATGCCTCGGTCCCAGGTGTGAGATAAGTTGTTCCGATTGCCCCCACTGCGGTTGAGGGATGGTTGTTCTGCCCTCACCCAAATGGCTTCTTTGACTCCTCGCTTAAACCACTGATTTTCTCGGTCTGGGATCTTCACCTCCTCAGGCCTCAAAGTCGTGTCCGCTGGCCCTCTAGTGGGAGTACACTGCCGATTCGACGTGACCGGAGCTAGAACGAGTGTGTTGTTGGAGCTTTTTCTTCAGTGGTTTGGAAGTTTCTTCAAATGTAGCAATCAGTACAGTTAAACACGTCGGAGTATTGAATGCCGTACACAACACCGCTTTGCCGGCCCTTGGGCTGTTTGTCCTTGGGATGTACTAAGGATTGGTGTTGGTAGATTTAAAATGAGTTGAGATGTTATACTCTTTGAAAATACGTTTTAGTTTCTCGGATAAATCACCGTAGTATGGTTGGTATGGTTACACTGGTACCCCCTTCTGAAGATTGATTAGAATTGGCGGTGGAGTTTTCACTTTGACCTGATTTCAGAGCTTTGTCAATTGCCCAGTTCCTGTAGCCGCATTGACGGAGAGCCTGTTTCAGATGCTCCCGTCATGATTTAATTCATTACTTATTTATACACCCCGATGAATGAGAGTATATATGAAAGTATTTGGTGCTTTGTGCTGTTAAGCAGATTACATCTATTTCAATAGGAATTGCCAGGAGAGGATAAGCAGTTTTACAGGTGGTTTAATGCGTTTACGTTGACCTCAATACTCAGAAGGATCCTAAAGTCAGGACGTAATGCCAAGAGTGCATAAATGTTGATCAGGTGCAGTACAGAAATAAAGGTGCTGGTGGTATCAAAACTTGGAAAATTAAGGGTGCAATTAAGGGTGCTGGTGATAAAGACAAGTTGGTCTCAAGGTGCGAAGTAAAAAAATCATCCAGCTGTTTTAGGCTGGATGAAACTCCTCCCCTGAAAGCCTCCAAGGTGGGAGTTTCACAGGATAACTGTTCTTGGGAAGAAGGAATTCCCGTAGAGCTGAGTGCGACTGGTGATTATCTTGAATTTATTTGGATGATAGTTGGAGAAAGGTAGTTAGTTGGATTGATGGCAACCGGATTCTTTGATTTTATATAGCAAATAGTAACTCAAACATGTCAAAAGTAAACATATTCTTAGCAAATCTGTGAACAAATTTTAAAGAAGCTAATTTCAACTGATTTAGGTAGGTAAAGGTGTCAACATTTACAAAAAAAAAGTGAGTTATCGTAGGGGGTGGGGAAATTGGTTTTTCGGGAGTCAAAGGTCAATAACAGGGTTCAAATTTTGAAATTAATCCAAATTTGGGTAAATGTTGACACCCATACCTACCAAAATCAGTTGAAATCAGCTTCTTTAAAAAATTTTCACAGATGAAACTTACTTTAGGGATACTAAAAGCCAGGCTTCTTCTTCTTCTTATCGTGTCCAAACACTGTGGTTCTCAAATATGATCCAGCCAGAGATGGGTACAACGTCTGGCTGCTTCACTGAATTCCGCAAGGTCCTTGTTTGTGCATTGTTGCTCCAGCAGTGGGCAGACCAAGAGGTGTTCCATTGTCTGTGGTGCTGTTCCACAACCACAGGTAGTATCCTGGTCTGCTTCCAGATAGCCCCACTTCTGCAAGGAAACCTTAGATCGGCCAGCCCCGGCCCCCAATCCATTGAGGCACCGCCACCCAGCCCACGAGGAGTCAGCCCCAGGTGGGAGATGCCCACCAGGTTCACACCGATAGATGTTACTTGGTTGATGGCAAGTCTTTCTTTCCACAAGGCGACTCTCTTTACCCCCCCCCCCCAGAGACCGCTCCAAGAGGTCTGACCCTGCCCAAGAAACTCGCCCTAGATCCAAGGCGGCCGGCAGCAGGCACCTGTCCAGACACAGGGTGCCTCACACCGGATACCCGGAAGCCACGCTCCCGCAGCCCGCAAAGCCACGACGGACGACGGCGGAGCAAACCTGCCAGGATGTACAAGTTTTCCGCCGGCGCCGGACGGAGGCATCCCGCGACAAGCCTGGCAGGAGGCATTTAAGCTGGATCAAGCCTCTTGGCATGGGTTGATCCCTCCCACACAGGGCAGTCACCAATCCGCACCGAGTAGCAAAGGGCAAGCCCGTCGATATCAGGCAAGTGGGCGAGCACCCCAGCCCGGTGCCAGTGAGCCGTCCAGATGTTATGCGCGAACATACCCCACTCCCCGTCCTCTCAACGCGGGTCCCACAAGAGAGAGTGCGGCCCAGGTGACTCCTAGGTAGACAGGGGTAACACAGTGCTCCAGGGGAGATCCAGACCAGGCAAACTCAAAGCTGACGCCTCGGCTTCACGGCCGCGCTAGATGAAAGCACACACCTGCGCCCAGATGGACCCGCACGCAGGCGGCCCTCCTCCACAACAAGGAGCGAGCCCATCCAAAAGCCCCGGAGAGCCTCTCTTCAACAACCGCGAAGTCGGCATCCTGTGCGCTAATCCAAGATCGTCTGCAGAAAACCAAAAAAGACAGTGATCCCGCACTCCCAGGTCGGCCGTTGGCATATATGTTGAACAGGAGAGGCGCAAGCACACGCCCCTGGGCAGACCATTCCCGAGCTACGCCATCGGCTCTTCGCTCCTAGCTGAACACAAGAAACATCTGTGGCCAGCAATCCACGGAAAGCTCATCAAGCGGATGCCTTGGGAATGTCCAGATATTATGGAGTAGGGCTGTGATTAACAGTGTCGTTGGCTGCTGAGAGTAGACGAACACGCTCCGGTTACATACCTTCTCGATAACCATCCTCAATGTGTTGGAGTAGGTTGGAGTACTTGGCTGTTGTTGATTTGCCTGCCGGAAACCTGCTTGTTCTGGTATGAGGCGTTCGTCTATTACATGTGCGATTACGATTGACCTGAGGCGTTCAAAGAGCCTGTCGGGTATGGCCAAGGAGTGATATAGGTCTAGCTCTTGGGATTGGATCTTTCCCAGGCTTTAGGAGTGCCATACATGTGCTTTCCTCCAGATCTTTGGGAACATGTGGGAAATAAGGCAGCAATGTAGAGCTCAAGAAGCCATTACTTTGCTACTGGGCCAAGATTTGTTAGTTGCTTCAGTAGAGATGTTGTCAAGGCCCTAGGTTTTCCTGGTTGAAGTTTAGCCAATACCGGAGTCCAATTCGGCCATGTTGAAGGGGCGAGTGAAACCAGGGTCACCACTATACCTCTTATGGTCTAGTTGATATTCTTGGGTTTCTGCTGCACTGCCATTAAAGCAGTTGGTGGGCAACGGGGTTGGGTGTAAAAATTGGCTGATGTGATGTTCTGTTGGATCCCCTCGGAGCTTTCGGATGGTAGACAATGCTTTCTTGCTGTTATGGGTAAGATCGGGGTTCAATTAAAGTGTGCCAGGATTTGATCTTTGTTCCTGGGAGTATCCTCTCCGCGACTTCCTCACCTTTAGCAGTTTTTTCAGCCGAAAAAGGAACAGCTTCAAACATGGTGATATACTCTTGATTTTCCCCTGTAGGACATTCATTGGAAAGGCCTGGTATATATCCTCCTACAGCCTCTGGGTATGAATCTCCGTGCAGTTCTTGTTCACTAGTGGGGCAAAATTTGGTCATAGCTTATGGGGTTTTGGAGCAATCCTTTTCACGTTCTGATACAGGTAATCAGTGAATCCTTGCCAGGCTGCTTTCTTGTAGTTAAAAGCGGCGCTTAAAAGGCACTTTGTTTGGCTTACTGCAGCGTTGACTTTTGGATACCGATTGGTCGATGTTGAGTTGTGAACAGGATCCAGAACAACTTGCTACAAAGGTTAGAGATGTTTTTGCTAACAATAGCTAGATGAGGGTTGTAACCTCTCTTTCAGCGGGCACTATGAAATTGATGTCGGCAGTTAGAGTCGTGAAGGAGATGTAGATGCTGACTGTCTATCCATTCTTCGACAGATTGTCGTCTTTGTAGTTCATTGTAGCCCCATTGGGTACTAGGATGTGAAGTCGCCAATGAAGAGTGAGGTTTGGGAATGCCCAGGGTAGCTGAGGGTGCTCGAATGTCTATTGACGGAGGTTGTAGACAGATGTACCTATGACAGAATAAGCTCAATGGTGAGGACTTCGATGTTGGTATCATCAGACATTGAGGGTGCTTCTACTTCGGTACCGTTTCACACAAATATAGAACTTCCGTATTGTCGATGTGGTCTCTCGGTGGCAAGGGACCATCTGTATGGTTGGTGGTGTATTGATTCCTCTGTGGGTTTCCTGCAGAAATAGGGACATCGCAATGGAGATTGTTACACAAATCAGCCAAGATGTACTTTTACACTGGAAAACCCTCCAAATTCAATGACCACTATAATCAAGGCAGACCTTAGAAAAAGGCCTGCGCTGAGATATAGTCATGATATGGGTATACTTAAGAAATGATGTTAAAATGGAAAACAGTGGGGAGTTGCAGAGATTAGTCGCTGCTTCGCCTTCCAGTTTTAACCCCCCCACTTTGCTTCGCTAGCGCTAACAGGGGAGACCACAAGACGGTTCTCTACTGCCCCCCAAAGTAGAGCTGGCAGCATTAATTTCTTCTCCATTCCAGAGATTTCCATTCAAGCTGTCGTGACATGGAAGAGACACTGTATCTACGCTGGTATCTTTGCAGAACAAAACTGGCTGCCTAACGCTGAATAATTTCCACTATGGCGATATCCTTTTTGGGTGTGTGGGCTCCAAACTCAGCTACAATACTCTAAATGAGGTCAGACAAGGCATAAGCATGATAAGTATGCCTGCTTACGAATCCTAGTTGGATCTGGACACTTCCTCAGGTTTCTGCGTGAAAGGCCCAGCATCCTGTTAGTTGTGTTGGTTATTTTGCGAATATGCTTCTGTCAGATAGTCCGAGGTACACGGATAATTGCTAACTGGAGTTATGAGTTGGCTACCTCCCAGCTGATATCGGGCATCGATGATATTCTGGCAGCGAGTAAATCTTAATATCAGATTACATTTGTCCGTATTTAAAAACATTTGCGTTTCATTCGATCATTTGTGGAGAAGGTCAAGATCTTGTTTGTAAGCTAGCACTTCAATAGTGGAAATTGACCAGTACATCAGGCAATCATCAGTGAACAATCGCAATTTGGAAGTGATGCCATTAAGGATGTCATTAATGAATGCGAGAAAGAGGAGGGGTAAACACAGGTAAAAAGATAAAAGTTACAAAGCCGGGCTCTAATCTTACGAAAAAACAGAAATTTGCACATAAATCAGCTTTTTCTGCAAAATGACAATTCCCGCGAAATTAAAAAGGTTGAATATGGAGAGAAAGAAAAAAGTACGATGACACCCGTTGGCATTTAGATGAGGCTATCTTGGTTTCAAAGAAAATTCGATGTGCACTGCACTTCACCGTATTGTACTGCATGCATTCCAATGCACTGCATCGCACTGCATTGGAATGAAATATGATGCAGTATTGTGATTGTTTACTGCATTGCGTTGCAGTAAATGGGGGCATACTGCAAGAAATGCAGTAACGGTTTTGGTAGGCTGCATTGCAATACCGCAAAGCAATGCGGTAAATTATGAACGAACGAATCCTAAATGTGCTCGAAATGTGAGGCTTGTATAAAACACGAAATATTTTATGTGAAGTGCGACGATGCATCAACACAGGCAATGCAAATACGTGTGTGTTAGAAACTACTGTAGTGCTGTGCAACAAGCATGGTCCAATTATCTGATTTACCATGTTCTATGCGGACCACATTTTGGGAACTTCCTGAGTTAGAACATGTTAGAAGATGTTCGCAGTAAGACAATAGGAGCACAGTGTTTTATTTTGTTCCTTCGAAGAACTGCAGAGTTTCTTTGTTGACAAAAGAAGCAAGATTTCACCATATGTCAAGGAACAATAGGTTTTATCATGTTTATGTCATTTCTATGTCAAAACACATCAAAGACAGGATGTGGAGGTTTCTTCAACAAGTATAAAAACGGACTGAAAGGATTGCGACATTTTTAATCTGTCGTTGCACGTTTTGTTGCATCATGGGAATTTTGCTGAGGACAAATTCAACTCCAAGTCATTTCTCCTTGGAAGTTGACAAGAGATGTCACCGAGTGTAGCCCTCTCAAGCAGAAGGTGGAGAACTTATAAAATCTTATGTTATACCTTTATAATTCGGTCAAGTTTACAGAATCTTCAGAGCTGCACAAAATTCGGTGCCTTTGGAGAAACAAAGGTTAACATTAAAATACCAGCAGGATGTTTCCTATACCAGTGCAAGAGGTTCACCTTTAACCCACTGAGTACCTGTGTATGAACTATTGTTATATACAAAGCTGCAGGTGTACTTAACAGTATTTCTCCAATTCTACTACTTGAAGTTTACAAATTAATCGGTCTAGAGGAAAAGGACTTATGCGATAATGATCTGTAACAGCAAGAGACTAGATTCTACAGACCCTGGTGCGAACCCAAGAAGAACTTTATTGAACTCTCTTATTGGAATAATTGTGTGTTGGTAATTAGGTAAGAAATATATGATAGTTCTTGTTTTGTTCAAATTGTATTTTGTGATTCATGATATGAGAGCCTGGCACTTGCATTTGCGCTCCATCAAGCACCGTGGGAAACAAACTTGCGGTTTTGATGGGAGAAGCAATAATGCATATTGCAAAGCCCTATTCAATACTGTGCTAATATTGATGGTTAACCATTAAAACGGAAGTTTATTGTTTATATCTTGGGAATGACATGGATTTGAGAGCTCAAATTTCAGGACGACAATAAGAAAAATACGGCCTTTCAACTAATATCAAAATCAATACTACTTCCGGGAAAATCTAGGGGGTCCCTGAGACGCTCGGAACACGCGCCTTTAAAATCATTGTTCTAAATTTAGACGTTGGTCAAGTCAATTTTTTAAAAATAGTCATTGTGATATGATATTTGTTTTATGAACCAAGGGAGGTTGTTTTCTGACCTTGGGTACGTCACGTAACATGTTTGAATTGCAAGACAATCGCCACGTTTTTACTATAATCTCATGGCCAATGATAGTATCGGATTTGTAATGCTGTTTGGATAAATCTAAGTGAATTCCAGTAAAATATTTTGCATGGTAATAATATTGTTTTGTTGTCTATGGATGTGTTTTTTTTAATTAAATATTGACTTAAATCTTGTAATAACATGTCAAAATTACAAACTTTTCATTTAAAACTGAAATAATCGTAGATCAGTTGTATGTAGGCCTATATGCAGAGCTGAATGATCAGCATCACAAACTGTAAAAAATCAATTAGTCAGTCTTGTAAAAATTAATTTGAAGAAAATTTACTAATTTATTTTTACAGTGTTCTAGATCGGTTTGCATAGCATAGTGTATTAGAGACAACGGATTCGAGGCAGCGGCGGATTTAAGGAAAAGGGCCCTGTCAGCAGCTTAAGCTTTAGTATCGCGAAGTGTGACTAGGGGTGTCTGGGGGGGGGCAATAGTTTAGGGGGGGCTCTTAAATCCGCCACTGATTCGAGGGTTACTGGTTCAAATCTTCGTAAAACGTTCATTTGATTTACTTATTTTAACTATATTTTTAGAGTAAAAGAAATAAGAATCAACTATGAAATAGCTGCACGCGTACTCAGGATTAACCCTGATATTCTGTGCAGAGCAGCTTTTTACAGCTTGAATATGAAGGTTATATACGGCTGTGCTTGGTCGAATAGAGGAAAGCAAAATATTCAATGGAGTCTAATTGCTATAGAAACTACTTAATAATGTGCTGCGTCAATTAAAGTAGGTAATGAACTTATATAGGTAGATCCTTGAATGGACAATTTGTCAGTCACATCAAGCAATAACTGGAATTTACTTTGATTAGTAAATTTATTAGTTTTGGGAGTTAACTAATAATGTAACAGTGTATTAGTCTGAACTGAACTTGGAAGTTGAAGGCCACTGTATGACAGCGCGGGGGGATAGCAAAGACTTGTCAAAGTCTTGTAAAGTATTCCGTGAAGCAAAAATGCTACTCGTTATTCCAGACACTGCAGTTTCCTGTAAGAACCTATACCGCGGGCCCCATGTCGTTACTCTGAACAATTGTGTCATAATCCCAATAATAATTCCGAAAGGTCATTATTTCTAAGGGTGGTTATTCCGAATGAATGAATGAATGAATGTCGTTAATCTCAAATGAATGTCGTTAATCTCAAATGAATGTCGTTAATCTCAAATGAATGTCGTTAATCTCAAGATGAACATAAATGTCGTTAATCTCAAATGAACATAATGTCGTTAATCTCAAATGACATAATGTCGTTCATCTCAAATGAAAATAAATGTCGTCATCTCAAATTGAACATAAATGTCGTAATCTCAACATGAACATAATGTCGTTAATCTCAAATGACAAATGAACATAATGTCGTTAATTTTTTTTTTTCAAATGAACATAAATGTCGTTAATATCAAAGGAACATAAAGTCGTTAATATCAATGAAACATTAAAGTCGTTAATCTCAAAAGAACATAAATGGCGTAATCTCAAATGAACATAAATGTCGTTAATCCAAATGAACATAAATGTCGTAATCTCAAATGCACACATAAATGTCGTTAATCTCAAATGAACATAATGTCGGTAATATCAAATGAACATAAATGTCGTTAATCTCAATATGAACATAAATGTCCAGGGGAGGCGGCCAAGCAATCCAAATTTCAGACGTCGCCATTGGTTTAACACGTAAAAGCGAAATCTTGAGGAAAAATTTTGATTTTTTAAATATGTTTTCAAGAAATATTTTCTTATTCCAAAACCGTTGGAGTTGAAGAATCAACTCCACTGGAAGGGTTATTTCGGATTTTTTTTGTATTAATAACGAACGAGGACGAGGTCGTATGTGGGTCATGGGAACACCCATGACCGACCCACATCAAAACACCCAAATTGGTTTGTGGTTTGCACTCAGTATTTAGTTGGGTCATTTGGGACAATTTCGTGGCCGTGGAGAGCAGAGCATCATTTCTCATTGGTTTGTCTTCTATGAAGGTTAATGAACACTTTTAGCAAGGGTGCCCCTCGAGAAAGTGTTGGCGGAATCCAGGAGGGGAAAAAATTCATAATACAGGGGTCAAAAATTAAAACTGCTTGGATTGTGTTAAAGACGGTAACTAAGGGTTCTTCTTGTTACAAGGATTTAAAAATGTATAGTTGTACTACCTACAAGGTAATAGTTACCGAGGTATAATACAAAATTCGTCAATGTCAAAGTCTCGTCAAAGGTTTATACTTTAATATTGCTTTGCTTCCGATTTCTTTAAAAATGGTCTCAAGTTGTTAACCTTTCCACAGGGATTGCAAAAAAAGTAGTTTGACACTCTCATTGTATTTGTTTATTGAGATAATGACAACAAGGTCAACCACCCCGTTGACCCTATTGGATCCTCAGAATTTTAAAATATGTTAGAACGTTGGAAAATGTTTTTGTTGCAGGTCCTCTTAGGAAGATCTACAATTTGAGCCCATTTTTGAAGAAATCGGAGGCAATTTTAGATTTTCCTTCGTTATGACCTTTTGACATTTTCGTGCTATATCTCCATAACCATAAGTTGTAACTAGTACAAACTATACCTTTTTTTAAATCCTTGTAACAAGACGAACAATTGAATTTACCTTTTTAGCAGCAGTCCAAGCATTTTTAATTTTTGACCCCCTGGTATTATGTCATTTTCCCCTCTCCTGGATTCCGCCCACACTTTCACGAGGGCACCCCGCTAAATTTGTTCACATAACCTTCATAGAAGACAAATCCACTGAGAAATAATGCTCTGCTCTCCACGTCACGGAATTGCTCCAAATGCCCCAAATCCAATTGCTGTAAATTTCTTTTGACTTTTGGTGTTTTCATAATGATGAGGCTTTGTTTTTTGTGGGCCGCCACCGCGCCTCTGTCGTTAATCTCAAATGAAAATAAATGTCGGTAATCGCAAATGACCATAGATGTCGTTAAGCTCAATGAACAAAATGTGACTTGCTCCCACGAAATCCGGATAAAGTCGGAAATTTTTCATTTGGAGATATGTGCAGATTTGAAAGTTAGAAGCACGCTTTAAAAATGATGTATAAAACATTAACATTGCAACTTTCTTTGTTCATCAAAAATCAATATTTTGCCATTTGAAATTCTGTTTGTTTTCTATTGGATTTTACACAAATTTATTGATCTCTTTCTCACAAACAAGAACTCTGGACTTGTCCTGTGTTTTGTGGGAGCAGGTCACAAATGTCCTTATATCACATGACATAAAAGTCGTTAATCTCAAATGAATATAAAATGTGTGTAATCTCAAATGAACATAAATGTCATTCCCTCTCAATGAACATAAATTGCCATAAATTTGTCCCGTTACCCACCGAACCCACAACCACCCCAAATTAATGTCGTTTACTAAGTAGCTAACTATACTATCTACTTGAAGCCTATACTACTTTACTGACTTACTCCGAAATGAACATTGCGTTTACCCCAAAAGGAATATGTCGTTACTTCTACTCTCCGAAATGAACTTGCGTTACTCCTACCTCCGAAACTTCTGATTACTCCAAAATAAAATAATGAATGTCTTTACTTCACAAATGAACATAAATGTCGTTACTACTCAGGATTGAACATGCATGTCTTTACTCTAGCCATTTTCTTTTCAATCATATCCCTTGTGCTCTTTGTTACTTTTCAATTAAAAGAATTTTATTGGGATAAATGCTATCGGCACATAATTAAATATCCTAAATATGACGTACAGATGGTTTGCATGTCCTTGGAGTATTCCTTTGTGAAGAAAACAATCATTTTTTTCACGCTTAATTTTCGAAGCAGTAGCCTATTTCAGGAAGCCGCCACGTTATTATTTTACTGCTATCGTTTTGCCACAAGCCCATTTTAGTCTTTCAACACCAATTGAAGATGACGGGAGTTAGTCACGTTCTGGCCTGTATGAAAGACTATCGCGTTCAATAACTTTTTAACATTGGAATTAAAAACACCGCTTAATTTACCGTTTTTCCTTTAAAAATATATAAATTATCAAAAATGGCATCATTTGTGCTATTTTTATAAAATAAGCCTGGGAATTCTTGAGAAATATAGTGTTTAAAATAAAATTAGGAACATCTACATCATCCAAAGAAGCCTATACTCGGTACATTGAAAAGTAACGTAGATTGCTGAACCGGCATTAGTGGGTTCGCACACTGATCTATATACATTGGATTGGAAACCTGGGCTTCGTAATTGAAGCACTGATGGCCATGTGGTCATCAAAAAGAGCCCAAGCGGTGTTAACTCAGCCGGCATTTATATATACAAAAATTGTTCCCATTGAAATGTGATACGCTAACATAACAGACTACAGAATCACGCCAATTCATGTGAGCTGCGATAAAACTAAATATTCCGCGACCCCTTTTGCAATGTCCACGTTTTCATGATTGTTAGTGTTTAGGGGGCCACTAAAAACCTTGTTAATCATCCAATGATATCTAAAAAGCACACCCCTCTTGAACATTTTTCCCTCATATCACTGAGGTTTTAAAAAGTGTTTTTTTTTTTTTTTTTTTAAAAAAAAAATCTCATAAACGACTTCGCTCCTATTTTTTTTGTGCCAAAGAAGTTAACAAGGATGAGGCTTGTGCAAAACTTGCAACTGATATATGTGCGTATGGATATTTTTCGCTGGCTTCTGTTTCGGTATTGCATTGTCGGCGTATAAATTACCACACGGAATAAACAATGGTAGCTGTTTTTTCAATCGTTGTATCAGTGTGTGTAATTGGGCCGGAATAAATCTGGATTTTTCGCAAGTAATACCCAATGGCCATGACACCCTCTGTTACGTTTTATTAGGGATATTTCATTTATATATGTGCCGATAAGACTTTTACCATAATCGCTAAAGTTTACGAAAGCGGTCAGAGACCGTATTTAAACCTATCGAATATCCATCACACCGTTATTTTTTTTTCCGAAAGTGGTGGTCTCGGACACGGAGAAAATAACGGTCTGAATGGAATATTCATTGTTTAAACAATAAAGGACACTTGAACAAAGGAAATTTTAGAAACACCTCGGCCTCAGGGCAATGGTCAAAATGACAAAACAATAGTGAAAAGAACTGATATACTCATAATATAAAGCTAATTGTTAACATTGGATTGTGCCATCTACTTGTTAGCTAATCTGTCAATTATGATTCAGCCAAAAGTGTGATTTGCCCAATGATGCAAATTTCTTTATTCACGGGATTTAACTTGTGGGACAATCGAGACATTTTGCCTCTTTTACTGTTGAAATAAATAACGATGAAAGAACTGGTGTCTCAATTCAAAAGCTTATTGCGATTGTCTGATTACCATCTGCTAAAGTTGGCTAATATATCGACTATGAATCAGCCAAGAGAGTGTTCAAAGTCATTCAAACCAGTTTGCTTTTACTTTAAAATGGTACAATTGACAATTACTACCCGAAACGCCAGGTTACTGAATACAGGATTTAAAAAAATGGGAAACGCGTATAAAAAGAGAAGGGATGTCTGCCTTTGTTTTCATTATATAAGCGCAATTGAGTGCTAGTGATAGCTGTAAGATGCCTCAGATAGGTTATCTTCTCAGCTAAAACTTTTTGAGCACCAACCTGCGTTGACCAACATTCGGTAGTTTGCACCGCGGATAACTATGTACCAAGATATAAATTTTGTGGCGTCAGAATCCGGGGTCAGATATACGTGTTAAAGGGTTATTTGAACTGTACCTACTTAAATATCCAAACCGCCTACTAAATAAGCATTAGGTAGGGATTAACAGTCAATGAGGATAACCTTCTCAACAGATGGCATTTCTAAATCAGATTAGGCTTCTTGTCAATATGATTATCTCTCCAGAAGAGTAAACATATTATCGACTAGACCTTGTTAGACTCCTGCACAAAGTGAACATAACAGCACATTTGGTGTTTTGAATTAAGAAAACGTAAAGCTGCTCAGGATATTTAAATTGACTCAACGGTATGCAAAATTTTTCTATCAAAATCGATTTTAGTTCTTATCTCGACGTATATGTAAGATAAAGAATTCAAAACACACCGTTATGAAAAATAATGGAGTTTGGATAAGGTCTGGCTTGCCTGTCAGACTCCGACCTTGCGGCGAGCCTTTCGTAGTCTAACAGGCTCACCAGACCTTGTCCAAACACCATTATTTTCATAATGGTGTGCTACTCATCCTTTATCTATGACATAAACCTTAATGCCGTTATTCTAAAATACCCCTGGAAAGTACATATTTTTCCGAAATAAATTGTGTAAAATGATACAAATCAGTTCTACGCGCGTTCTCACGTCTATTATGCGCACATTTTCTTGAGAATGAATTAAATCTCCTTTTTCCACTGAATATCAGTGAGCAACGGATGTACACCATGAATCATTGACTCCAGCAAATAATGGCGTTTTTGATAAGTAAATCCGCCCGGTATGCATAAGAAAAAGGGTTTCAGCCTTTTTTTTTTCAATCTGGAACTGCAGAGTCATTGTTATTGTCCATGAAGTTGAAAAGCTTCCAGTTGTTATCACCACCCGATTTAGATTGAGCTGTCCTCATTCACAATAAAATAAAACTCAGCTTCTACTGTGAGTTCAATAACTTTGACCATATATTTCATAATTTATTCGAAAAGGAAACGAAGATGAATAAAAGTCATGAAAGAAATGTTGCTTGGCAAGCAGTGACCTAACATCTTGGTGGAGAACCAAGATCCATAACTTATCGTTGGACCTCCGTTCTTTTAAATTGACAAACTTTAAAGATGGTAGAACGAATGTGCAATTTAAAAATAGAAAAAGATATTTGTATTAAGCCACGGGCCACAATATAAATGGAATGACAACGTGAATGTCCAAGACCATATTGCTCAATTGTTTGGTCACCTGAGAGCGCTTGTTGGTCATCAGAATTATATTTAGCTAGCTAACGGAAGCTTCTTTTTGATCAAAACGTGCGGGGTCCAACCAGGAACCCTATACTAACAACGACCTAGTCCATCAAGGCACCGGATCTGAACGATATGCGTATTTACGATGAAAATAAATTGGAGTAAGTGCTCACGGACAGTGTTGGAGATTGAGCAAATGAACATAGAGTGCAAAATAAGGTGTGAACCAGTACATGTAGGAAACAACATACATTGAATGAAATTGTAAAGGGCAGATTGTTTAGAAACGAAAAAAAACGTTGTCAGAGAGCGAGAGGAGAGGACCTTATAGGGAGAGGCGAGAGCAAAGAGAGAAAAAAAACGCAAGCACGATAAAGAGCAAGAGGAGAGAGATGGAGAGAAGGGAGGAAAGGGAGAAGTAGGGGAGATTGAGAAAGAGCGGGACAGCTAAAACGAGGGGGGGAGAGACGGGGAAAATGAGAGACGAGACAAGACGACGAGGAGGAGGAGGGTGAGAGAGAAAGACGATGCAGATATGTAAGAACTCAGAAAGATGAGACTCACAATTTAAAAAAAATGCTCAGAGTATTGACGAGTAGAAGTTCAACCCTACAACGGAATAAATTTGAAGGTTTTGTTCTTCTATAGTGTAGCAAAGAGTTTGCTATGGTAAATCCAAGTGACCGTGAGACAATCTCCTTTAGAGAGTAGAGAAGGTTGAAATTGAGGGTGTGCTGGGTTAAATATCGTATTTAGACATTTAACACTTAAGGCCGGGGGGGGGTCATAGTACCCAACATTTGATTTTTTCGATTTCTGGTACGCAATCAAATTTTCCAGGAGGTTTTTGCTAATTGTCGATTGATGAATACCGCTTCACTGATACAAAAACAAGTAAATCCGCCCACGGCTTCATTAGAATTCATTAGGTTGGGTCCCTAGGAACCCCCCCCCCTTGGCACTAACGAAATGAAAAAAAAAAGATATTTACTAATTAAACAATTAAAGTAATTAAATCGTGAGGATTTATTTGCTTAGATATATACATTAGGTGCAATTAATTAATAATTAATAAACTTAATCAAAAACGTTTTTTTTATATGCTGATAGCATCAATTTTAATTTGGTCATTGACCATGCTCTTAACTGGGTAATGTAGTCTACTGTGGAAAGACAAGTGAATTGAATTGTTTATGAGACAAATACAAGCTGGTATAAATTTTGCAATTAAAAAAAATCTTATTTTAATTGGGATATTCTAGAGTAGATGTATGATTATTGGTTAGTTCAAAACCGTATAATTGGAGTTGCTTGAGGAAGGAAATGTGCGACCCCCCCCCACCTTTTTCGGAAGAGTGACAATTTCAATTGGCCATAGGTCATAGTTCGGATTTTCATTTTTATTGTGGGTATGTGGTCTTACGTGACCCCCCATTACTTGTGTAGTGTCATGATCAAACTTCCAAGGGAAAGTGGTTATCTGGTTGGGTCCTAGGACCCCCCCCCCCCCGGCACTAAGCGAAGTTTTTTTAGCTTGTGACACTTAAGTGTTAATCCAGATCAATCGCTTGTTAATTTTAATCATGTACATGTCAAAAATTGAATAACTCTCTCTATCAGTTGTTTGTACACGACTGCACTTTATTTTACAGCAAGTCCAGGGATAGGGAGTTTTCCGTAACCTGACCATTCTGAAACACACTTTTCCGACACTTTTATATGATTTCGAACCTTACGAATAAACCTGTTATAATTCCGTAAAGGGTTTCCGACTTCATTAAGTGTTCAGAAAAAAGTGTGTCAGAGGGTCAGGGTACGGAAACTCCCCTATGACAAGACAATAGCCATGAAGAATACGGTCTGATATGTTTCAAAAGCACAGATTAAAGACGGCTTTGCACCCGGGACTTAACTTGTACGTGTTTAGGTCTCATATATAAAATATTGCGTTACTCACCGGCAAGGTGTCACAAATTAATGCAAGGCTCAATATACAGCTGGGAAAATGTGTTTGAAAACTATAATTTCATTTATAATAGTAAACTTCATTTAATATTGTCCACAAGACACGTGGTTCCGTAATTGATTTCAAAGCATTTTACAATCATTCCACGTACGACGTCGTCTCTTCCATCATGTCAGCCACAACTGATATCCGTAGCGTTGTTTCAAGCTTAAAACCTTCTTCGAAAAAGAAAAGATGGAAGGGAATCCTACCTTGCTGTATAATTTAATGGAGAGAATGGAAACTGGTGCAGGAATAGTCAGAGCAACGTTGTACAGACTTCTTAAACCAAAACGTGTTGAGAGAAGATACCCTGCAAATAGACTTAACATTGACGAATTTGTCAGGCAAGCAATCATTCGTAAAGTACATCAATTCTACCAGAGAAAGGAATTTCGGCTCCCACATTAGATAAACTGTTGACCACTCTTCGTCAAGATATTAAATTCACTGGCGGGAGGAGGCTAGTCGTCTCCGGAAACTGTTGAAAAGCCTTGGATTTAAATTTACTGCAACATCAATATCTACGCAAAATTACAGCCTGAAAAAGTGTTGGATTTGTTCCCGGAGCCAAACTCAGCTTTGTCGCCAAAAACGCATCAGGGGATTATCATAACGAGATGAACGCTAAACATTTCCAAGAATGGATGGAAACACAGTTATTTCCAAACATACCCAAAGAACCCTTTGTCAAAGTGGATAATGAAAGCTATCATAGCGTCAAAGCTGAGAAACTTCCGACATTCAATAGCAAAAATAAAAAAAAAATCAGAAATGCAAGAAAAGCCGGAATATCGCATTTCACGCCAAGTATACGAAAAAAGAGCTCTACATTGTCATCAAGCAAAATTCTTTTTCCTATCGTGTCCAAACACAGTAATTCTCAAATATGATTCAGCCAGAGATGGGTACAACGTCTGGCTACTTCACTGAATTCAGCAAGGTCCTTGTCTGTGCATTGTTGCTCCAAAAGTGGGCAGACCAATTTAGAGATGTGCCATTGTCTGTGGTGCTGTTCCACAACCACAGGTAGTGTCCTGATCTGCTTCCAGGTAGCCCCAATTCTGCAAGGAACCTTAGATCGGCCAGTTCTAGTTCTCAATCTGTTGAGGCATCGCCATTCAGCCCATGAGGAGTCAGCTCCAGGTGGAAGATGCTCACTAGGTTCAATACCAATAGATGTTACTTGGTTGATAGCAAGTCTTTCTTTCCACTATGCGACTCTCTTATACTCCTTAGAGACCGATGCAAGAGGTTGGACTTCGCTTAAGAAACTCTCTCTGGATTTAAGACGGTTGACAGCAGGGCTCTGTCCGGACATAGGGTGCTTCACATTAGATACTTGGCAGTTACGCTCTTGCATGCTCGCTACACTACGACGGATGTCTGGTGGAGCAATTCCTGCTAGGATGTGTAAGTTCTCCGTTGGTGTTGGACGAAGACATCCTGTGATAAGCCGGCCAGGTTTAATGCATTGGTTTAATGGATTCGCACGTAGGTGGTTTTCCTTGTAGTAAGTTCATCCAAAGTTTTGGAGAGTCTCTCTTCAACGACTGTGAAGTCTGCATCTTGTGCGCTAATTCCAAGATCGTCTGCATAGATAAAACGACAGTTCCTACACTCCTAGGTTGGTCGTTAGTATAGATGTTGAACAGGAGAGGTGCAAGCACGCTCCCTTGTGGTAGTCCATTCTGAGCCTACGCCATCGGCTCTTCTTCGCTCCTAGCTGAACAAAGAACATCCTCTTTGAAAGCAATCCTTTGATTAACTCAGTCAAACGGATATCCTTTGTGAGTTCCAAATCTTATGGAGTAGGCATTTGTGATTAACAGTGCCGTAAGCTGCTGATAGATCAATTAACTGAAACACAACTCCGGTTACCAAACCCTTCTCGAAACCATCTTCGATGTGTTGAGTTAGGTTGAGTTCTTGGCTAGTAGTTGATTTGCCTGGCCGGAAACCTGCTTGTTCTGGTAGCATTCACTAGTTTTGATAGTGCAGCTAAGTAAATCTCCAATGAGTCACCCAACTGTCTAGGTCTTATATATGAAAAGTCCCTAACTTTTCTGTTTTGGGTTGCTTTGCCAAAACACTTTCAATAATCTTTCTTTTGCTTCATCAAAATCATCTTTAGTTTCTTCAGGTAATTGACCCCAAAAATCAAAAGCTCGATCAGTCAAACAACTTCCTAAAGCTTGATTTAAGCTAGGGGCTCCATGTTTATATGTAGTGACTACCAATTCCAATTTTCTGCACCACTGTTCAAAATCTTCACCTATTTTCCCTGAAAAGGGTTTGGGCAGATATGAAGGATCCCAACTAACTTGAGCTGAGCTTTCATTATCTTAATCTACTTCACTGACATGATCATGACCATCAATTTCATCATCGCCCGGCATGATTGAGAGATTATTTGAAATCAAATTGACCAAATTCTAATCAAAGGAATAAGTTAAAGTACACTATTTGAAATTCATTAACTAATTTAATTTTTATATTCTCATAAACTTACAAAAATACACTATGTAATCAATTGATACAATTTGACTTAAAGAGAAATGAGGAATTTCCGGAAGCAACCCCAATTTTTCTCGAACCCCGGTTTTTTTACATATTTCGAATGCCTACCAATGGTTAATAGATCACACCTGAACTGAATTAGCCGAATACGCAGTCTTTATTATAAGATGATTGATTTAGTACTTCTGTCGTGACGACAGAAAGTCAAGCATGGTTTTCTAGGGGGAACGATTCCGATAGCAGCCAAGTTCAAAAACAAGGTTTGCGGTTTTATTTTGCCACCTGTGTGTCTAATAAACCTTCGATACGTTCTCAGTAGGTGGTATACAAAACCGCTCCAGTGAAATTTGAGAGAAATTCGATCATAAAAAAATCCTTCCTGTCACTTTAATATTTTCTAATATCTTAATTGCTAATTATTTTTGAGCTCACCAATTTCCCCTAAGCAATTACTTGCAAATTCTCTTCGAAATTGCGAGTGTTAATCTCTCAATCTCAGAGCGGGGCGAATTTCTATGTGTAAAACATATTGATGAAATTCGAGCATAGCCCAGGAAGGTTTTGGTTGTAGACGAACGAGATACAATATCTGAACACGGAAAATTCAGAGAAAAAAAACTTTTGCAAATATGAAAGTATGCCGGGGGGGACCCGTTGTTGCATGTAGCCCCGGGAGAGTGGTAAAGTTTCTATGGGGGCAAATTTTGAACTGCTCTAAATCTAATGTATATAGGATCAAATTATTCCTTAGGTAAGCGGAGTAAAAAGTCAAGGGTCACACGTGTGTGGTGCTTCTTTTCCAAGATATTGGGAAAATAGGATAAAGGTCATTGGTTATTCAATAAAGCGTCACCCATCAATGACCAGATTGTTTGTAAAAATATTTTTTAAATGTTTAATGATACTGAATCCAAATATGAAATGCGTTTGCACTTTTTCGGCATATACTGTTGTTATAATGGAAGGGGTACAAATTCCCTATAGGAACTCTATGGGGACGGGGACATTATACCCCTCCCTATGTAAGGGAACCAACCCTATATGCAAAATAAAATCATATTTCGAATCATATCATTAATATTTTTTTTTAACTATTTTTACAAAGAGACTCTTGGTATTACTAATGTTGCCTTTCTTGAATAAAACAAATGACCTTTAGCATATTTCATAAACATCTTAGAAAGGAAGCACCACACACAGGTTGGGACCCAATTGACTTTTTTAATCCTTTGAAAAAAAATAAAAAAAATAAAAAAAATTTGAGATATATTTCATTAGATTTAGAAGAGTCAACATTTGACCCCCCATAAGAACTTTACCCCTCTCCTGGGGCTATACACGCCACAACGGGTCCCCGGCAGACTTTCAATTTGCCAAAGTGATATTTTCTCTGAATTTTTCCCGTATTCAGATATTGGTATTCTCGTTCGTCTAACCAAAACCTTCTCGGCTGACGGTCTAAATTACACCAAGCATGTATAATGTTAATGAGAAAACACTGCAACTTTCAATCTCAAAAAAACAAATGTGAGTGATGAAAGTGGCAAGGACTTAAAGTTAGAATGAACTAACAATTAAAAAACAATCGCCGTATCGGTAATATAAAGGAATATATCAGAGTTGAAAGTTCGAACTTGCAAAGTCAAAGTTCGGTCGACAGTTCTCGTTTGTGCGAAAATTGTTTTGTGGTGAAATAAAAGTCCGCGGAAGCAGTAAAATTCACCACTGACCATGAAAACTTTCAAATGCGAATTTCAATAATTCACAAAATTGACCTTAACTTGAAATCGAGTCGAGACTGAATCTTGATCTTACTGCCACATGTACATTCGGCGAGCAATCTTCAAAAAGATCTTCAAAGATCAGCTTGCCCGCATATCTTCTTCTAACAGAACAGTTTCTTTCGCTACAAAATAGGATCGATTCGGCTCTCAGTCAAGACACGACTCCTTCCGGTGTGGAGCTAGTTGGCAACACTGGCCACAAAACTAAATGGTCATGATGTGTTACTTGTGTCAGTAGACGCTTTCCTATAGAGGTCCCATTGATGGCAAATTAGGTCATTGATATTCTTCCGTCAGCCACGACTGCAACAAGTCTACAGCGATGACGGATCAATTGTAATACCTCATTTGCATCAATGGGGACTTCTATATGAAAAGTCTACCTGTGTCATTATACTCATGCTAGTTGGCAACCACTGGTACGACAAAAATGTCATGTTGTGTTACTTGTTGTCCTCTTCCTTCAACCACTTCAAAGCACAGCAAGGATTGGTCACCACGAAAGACAGTGGCGTGAACCCAGGGGGGGGGGGGCCAGGTGTGGGCTAGCTGCCTCCCCACTGTGGGAATCTTGCCCCCCTCTTGCCCCCCTGAAAAATTAGTGATTTGTACATAGGCCCATACACTTACTGAACAAATTTTAATATATGATTGCCCCCATGAAATTTATGTGCCCCCTTTGCCCCCCCTGAACAAAAAAACAAAAAGCTGGTTACGCCACTGGACGGAAAGATGTAGATACGTTCATCAGTAAGAATTAAAGTTCTACACCAAACACGATAGCTGAATTTTAACTACCACCGCTGCTACCCAGGAAAATTAGTAGAGAGGTTCCTACATACCCATCTCCATATTGATAAGGAGGAAAAAACCGATGGAGTGAGTACATGAGTTTTACTGAATACACAGTTTAATTATTTATTAAATGTCGGCTGACCACAGAAAATTTACAATGTGTAGTTGGACAGAAATAGCGATGTCAACCCCAAGATGACCAGATTCTTTGACGCTCACACAATAGCAATGCGTCCCTTTTATTCCAAGCCCACAGTTGATCAAATTACCTAAGATTTACGAACGACGTCGCCTCACAGGTGTTAGAAATTCCCGGGCTATGCATTCAACCGGTCTCGCATCTCGCCACAGTACGAACGATCTAGAAAAAAGTTGCCAGTCTGAGGACCTCACAAACCATGCATAAATTATTAAATCAATGAATAAGTTTCCTACAGGTGTTCGTCTATCACAGGTTGCGATTCCGGTTCAGCAGGAGACGTCAAAAGAGCTTGTAGTTATGGGTGAGAGTGAGATTGGTCTATAGCTCGTGGGGTTGGATGGATCTTTTCCATGCTTTAGGAGTGCAATTCAGGTGCGTTCATCCAGATCTTGGGATCCCTGGGAAACAAGGCAGCAATTGTAGAGCTCAGAAGCCAGTCCTTTTGGCTATGCTGCTCGGTTGGATGTGTCAAGGCCCTACCTGCACTTCCCGGTTGAAGTTTTAGCAATACCGGATTCAATTCCCTCCATGTTGAAAGGCGAGTACACAACAAGGGTCACCATAACCTCTTACGGCTAGCTGATATTCTTGGCTTCTTGCTGCACTTGCCATTTAAAGCAAAAATGCAAATGGTGCGCCCTCAGGCGGAGTGCCCATCTTCCTGTCTTTGGCGCTTGGGCCAGACTCCAAGAAGCAGGGGGAGGGGGTCTTCCTCGCCTATCTCGTCCCCTCCCTCTCTCTCCTCCCACGCTCCTCTCTCCCTTACCCCATCTCATACTTCCCTTATTTCCTTTTTCCTCATCTTCCCTCGTTCTGCTCGTCCCTCTTTTTTCATCGGATCTCCTCCTCACCGGGGTTCGCCACTCCTCCCGCATATCGAGTCTGTTTGAATTGCCGCAATTGCCGGTACCCTTTATACTCCTGGGTGGAGAGAGGCAGCGAGGTAAAGTGCCTTGCCCAAGTTCATAACCATTGGCGACAGCGGGGCTCGAACCCACAACCTTATGACATGCAGGCGAGGCGCTTGATTCCACTGCACACATGTGCCCATGGGATTTCTTGCGGCCATTGCCATTTAAAAGCAGCCTGTGGCCAACTTGTGTGGGGTGTACATGTTGGATGCTGTGGAGGTTCTGTGGATCCCCTACGAAGCTTTCGGATGGTAGGCAATGCTTTCTTGCTATTATGGGTCATATCGGTGGATTCAATTAAAGTATTCCAGGTTTTGATCTTTTCCTGGGAGATCTTCTCCGAACCATGTGTACATGGTGTGTTCTTCTGACTGCAGTTAAAGCATTTTTTAAATTGGATGGTAGCCACATCAATCTGAATTTGACTTCACCCTAATGTCATAAAATCTTTGGGAGGTTTCGCGACCTTGGTGGCCATTCCAAGTCCAAATACCTGCACCTGGTTGGGGAAAAGTTCCTGAAGCTACAATCTTGTTCATAAGCCCTTAGGACAGAGTCCTTGCCAATTGGGACAGTTGTTAATATGGACAGTTATTGCGAGGAAATTAGGCTTCAAGCGCAATGTCATACTTTCTTTCCCCTTTCCTGCCCCCTCCCAAGTCAGTGTTGAAGTTATGCAGCGCAACAACAATGAAACGAGGGAGAGGTAACAAAATCTACAGTGTTCCGATAATTATGAACAAGATAATGTGGTTACGAACTATTCTTCTGAGCTGAGATCAAACATGCAGGTTCGTCGAATAGCTTCTTAAAACCCCCTGAGGTCTACCACCTTTCTTACAATATCTCCGATTGGCTCATTACATGATATATCAGGATATAACCTTGGAGTAACCAATCAAAATAGACCTGCCATATATCTGTACAAACATTTAAGGTTTTCTTACCATGTTTCTGATTGGCTAGATACACCAAATAACCCAATGTATAACCAATCAAATCGGCCGGTAGATCTCAGGGGGTTAACGCGGTTGTCCCAAATTGTGCTGCAGCTGGGGCTCCAGCAACATCAGGGTCTAGCGTCTGATAAAGTTCAAATAGGTAGCTCCATTTAAATTGCCATCCAAAGTACATGTTTCAATGTGTTTTTCCAGTTATTGCTACAAGAACTAAATGTTTTCAATGATCGTCAGGCCACCCATCATAGACCAACCAATGCAGCCGAAGCGTTGTTCTTAGGTCCATGGTATTGACAGCACCTTTCATCGTAAAGTGGCTTCATCAACAATTACAAGTTCTGTCAAAAAAACTTTGAGGTCTATAGCTGTCTATTAAAGGAGGATGGCCGATTTAAGTATATGAAATTTTCATCTTGATAGATTGGTCTTCACCCCAAAGCTCCATCTGTAAAAGTTCCACGCCGATATTTCAATCCATTTTGATGTGAGAGCTACAACCGTAATTTTGTAAGCTCCATAGAGTACTGTGTAAAATTAATATTGGTCGACCAAAAAGGGGCACATTTTCACTCATAACTTCCAAACCAAACATCCTTTAGCTCGAAGATTTCACATGGTAAATGAAAAAAATAGTAGCTTTCTTGTGATACCAAAATTTTGGTCACTTCCGGTAAAATCTGGACTTCTGGGGACGAGGCTATTAGCGATCGGGCCATGGACCTTTAATGAACCAATCGCAAATGCCATCCTGCCCAGTGGATCGACCTGGATTCATTTTGTGGATGTGTAAGGATACCAATTGATGTCCTTCTCCACAATGAAGATCTGGAAACACCATTGCATCTCTTATGCCCACTTAAATTTTGATGAACTGCTGCAATTTACAGGTGTGACCTGCCAGTTCTGGGAAGTCCACCCCTATTCTAATTTATGCTGAAAAGTTTGAATGTGTTCTTATCTTATATATAGCTGGCTGGAAACCACAAGGTAACTCGATGTTTTAAAATACGTTGCTACAACGAACGTTCTTTGCCATGGGGTAAATCGAGGTGTCATTTGAGGGGACTATGAATCCACTCACATGTTCGTCATTTAGACTATGGGGCGAAGACCAAATAACAAGCTGCATAACAAATTCTGTAGTCCCTTCAAAGGGATAAGACAAAACCCGGTGTAAAATTATTGATAAATTATTAACATGACATAACCCTCTGTTGCCCCAAATAAAACTTGCACATTTTCTTAAAAATTAATAAAACGTCACATCAATTTCTCTTTCATAATATCAGTGACCAATGGATATGTATAGACTTCAGCAAACCATTAACTAAAGATATTACAATGGGCCCGGTATGCGGAGCCATTGTTATGCCAGGTGTTATCACCTCCACGATTCGGGTTGTGTAACAAAATACCCGTCCTCTTTCACAATAACCAGTTTACATTATGATATAGGTCGTTGACCCTAAGTTTTCTTCTGAAAGCGCGGTAAATTGAATACAAATGAAGTTAATAAGTTACGGATTTTAATTCTGCACAAAGTTGTTAGGTCAAAGCTTGCCCAGCAACATTCTGGCATGATGTTTGTTTGTCTTTCTTCCTTTTCGAATAAATGATGAAAAACATGGACAAGTTAAAGACACTATCAGTGATTTGAAAAATATTTGAAATTTGCAGGAATAGCTTCAAAGTGAAGGATAAGTCTGTAGAATTCTCATAAGTTACCTTTTCTAGCTGTAGAAATGAGAGAAAAAACACAGAAAAGGAATAAAACGCCAAGTGTTCCAAGATACGATTCTCCATTCAATTACGTTTGTAGTAAGTGTCCGAACTTACAGTACTGACTACAGCTCCGTTCTGTCCCTATTAGTTTGCTTCTGGTCTTATAATTTGCAGGGTATGTTAGGATACCTGTACTTGTTACTACATGCAAAATCTGATTTTTTATGATTTTTTTCGGTTTACTGATTTAGCAAATCACTGATAGTGTCTTTAATTTAACACGCACTATAGAAACTCAAGATTTATTTATTTGCAAATGAGGAGAAGTATTTTGCGCTACGTCATTAAAAAAAAGACCGTCTAAATCGGAGAGGTGGTAACACCTGAGTCTTTTCAACCGCGAGACAATATAACAATGGTCCTGCACTCCCAGATGAAAAGGAATCTGAAGTGTTTTTCTACACTGCACACCGGGCCGGTAATTGAATATCTTTAGCTCCAATGTTTGCTGAAGTGTAGCGTATCTATTGGTCACTGATTTTGGGGGAAATAAATTGAAGTGACATTTTATTCATTTTCAAGAGAATGTGCCAGTCTTATTTGTGGCAACAGACAGTTATATGATTTTAATAATTTATTATGAATTTGCACTTGGTTTCCCCCAAGCCCTCGATGGGGACAACAAAACAACAACATAGAAGGACATGCCCCATAGTCTAATTGGCAAATAGTCAAGTGGCAGATCCTTGGACCTTGCACATGACCTTGCACTAGTCCATCCAGAAGTACTCACGCTCCCCGCGTGACCTAGTGCCCTCGGTGGTGAGGTCACAGGGGAAGCAAGGGTACTTCTAGATGGACTACCTTACACAAGCGTTTGCAGAAAAATGGTGATTGTTTTTAGGCAACATTTAACTGCTGATTTCAATGTCATTGATTGTAACTTTGTCATCCTTTAGCGTTTCGAGATAGGGTCACAGGGAAGGGGGGAAATTAACAGGGGTAAAATTTGTAAATGTTTCATACAGGGTTAAAATGTGTATAGTCATGTTCATCTGGTACCAGAGGGTGTACTGCATCCATCCCACAATGCACCAGTTTTGAGAAATTTCACCTCAAGATGGTCATGTGATCCCATAAAAATCATATTCTTAACACATAAAAACCCTGACTTTTACACTAATTTTAGCCCAGAAAGCAATAGTACTTAGGTGCCTCTTGCTGTCTAATAGTGCATCCCTTATATTTTTATATTTTAATCAAACATATTTTGCAAGAGGTCCCTAAACAGATTTGACCACTGTTTCCACACACATGCACTTATTTTCATGGCACCTGCATGTAATGGTGCTTGGGTAGTACTCCACAAGCTACCCCTCTCAAGAGTGGGGTCAAAGGTCATCTAGAAGTCACTGCCCAAAAATGGTCAAATTTGCCTGGTGTATACATGTGTCTCGATCAATTCCATGACACTTGGATACCAAGGTCCTTGGGTGGTGCCACACGTGTTGGTGACCTCACGTGACCTTGGTGACTTCATGTGACTGTCCCCAAGTTCACAATACCAACTGCAGATGACATATATATGTGTTCAGTGAAAGCTGTTTATCTGATTTTTCATACCCAATTGACAACTTAGCTTCTAATGACCTTTCACCTCTGTAATGGCAATAAAGGTAGCAATGCAAAAATGTTGACGATAGGGATGTAAAAGGATCTGAAGAGTAAAGCTAACTGAACTGCCTGGAATAAGTGCATAAATTTAGGCTACAAGCCTCCAAAAATGGGCTGAAAATAAATAAAATTGCAGAAATTTTGAGTAACAGAAAGTATGAATTCATACAATTGTCCGAAAACATCTGATGAACATTGACATCAAACCACCCACAGATGAACTTTGACCTCTTTGCACACCCTATATATGACCCAATTCATATGGATTATCCAGAGCAACTTTAGAGAACACCACCTACTTCTACAGCAGAAGCAGAATAGACAATTTGCACGATCCCCATAATGCATCTAGTTAAGTGCCCATTTCCATCCGGGAACTTGTACCAGCCTCAAGTCGGCTAAAAACATACGGTTAAGAGCATAATATTAATACTAGAAACCTTACCTTAACTTTGGCGTTGCACTATAGTTGTGTAATCGTCCGGCAGGTGACAAGTAGGGCAATGTTACGATAAAAAATACTACCTTTTGTCATAAATTTCAACATCAGTGCCTCAGTTGTTTTTTGTTCCTTTGATATTCTTCTACATTCTGTAAGATTAACTTCACATGAAAAGGTACTTGTAGTTTTAGGCACTGTTCGGCGACGCGAACGAACAACAGAATTTTCTGTAAGCATGAACTCTGGTAAAAGTTCCCGGATGGAAATGGGCACTTTACGGGATGCATTATGGGGATTGCACAAATTGTCTATTTAAGTATATTTATCAGTTGACCTAAAATAACCCCAGATGGCATTTGACCTCATCCCCTAACACTCCATACAACATGCCCCTCTTAAGATTATTTGAAGAACTTTGACAAATACCTATCCTTTTCTGTGTATCAAGATTTTAAGTGTTTTCACACCACTTTGAATGACCCCTGTATGACCTTTGATGCTTTGACCTTAAATTCCTTAAAATCCCTCATGCCCTTTACCTAATGGTCATTGTCCCCAAGCACTACCAATATCCATTATGGCATATGTGACAAGGAGCATTTAAATTAGAGCATCAATGGTACAGTAGCTCATACATCAAGAAACATTTTAAAACAAACATCCAAAGCAGTCTGGTAGATTATACTCTGGGCCATAATTTCTTGGACATAACAAACGCGCGCGTTGCTCGTTGCGTGTTCTGCGTCTACGTGTAAACCCGATGGTGCGCCGTTTTGGCGGGGAAGCGGGCGTACATTCCAAACTGTCCAAGAAATATTGAGCCAGAGTATAGTAACCTTCCTCACAATATACAGGCAAAAGTTTTCACTTTTTAACTGGTAGCTAACGGCAGTCACGTCACTGTCACCATTCATTGTGCATCTGGCATGCTTTTTGGTAGATTGCAGAACATACATTGTCAGTAACTCGCATAGTGTTGCTTTTGTTTTCTATAAACATTGATCTAACAGGATTAATACTGCAGCTGTATGTAGAAGTCATGGGGGATAACCGTAATGGAATTCAGTTTATTATTATAGTTCATTTCTCTACCTCTGTGCAGTGATGTCATAACCTTTACGCAGCTTTTACGCATGCGTCAAGATATGCCGTCTTTGTGTGCGCATGTAAAAATGCCGTCGGTTTAAACCAGCAAGCGCGGTTTACTGGTTAGACCATCAAATCTTGCACTGATGTTACTGCACGGAGGTAGGGGAATGCAGTATAGCAAAATTGGCAATTGCGTGCCTTCTGAACATATAAATTATTTTCAATAAAATTGAAGTGATTGCAGCATGGGCTCATTTCAGAATGTTTGATTTTTTTTTTTATTTTTTTTTTGCTGGCCGCCTCCTTAAAATAGTGCAAGAGGTATCATAATTGTCTGACTTAAGAATACAACATCCCACCATGCCATGTGTTTGGAGCCATGGGCCCTATTTACCTGACTCAACTTTAACTCAATGCCACGGCTATGTCACCCATTGTCGGGTGTAGCCCCAAAACATGATTTTTGTTAAGCCCACAGATTGCTGTGTAAAATATTGATCAACCAAATGGGCACATTTTTGCTCATAATGTGCAAACCTAACCTATTTAGCCCTAAAATTTAACCCAGGGTAAATGAGAAAAATAGCAGCCTCCTTCAGGCACCAAAATATTGACCACCTCTGGTAAAATCTGGGGTTCTGGGGACGAGGTTATAAGGGATTGGGCTACGGACCATTAGCCTCTTTTTCCCACCACTTGCCATTTGTACATGCAATATCACCTGCCAATCTCCACTTGGCCTCCTTTGTCTTTTTATCTCCACCCTGCACAAAATATAGATGTGTAGCTACAATATACTCTAAAGATTCTGACAATGACACAACATGTCTATCAAGAGCAAACCACAGGCCACTGAGAGTGGTCACTGAATTAAGTCAAATATTATTTTATTGCACATTATTATAAAGTTGTGCTCTTGCATCTTGATCGAGTCTACATGAGATTTGAAAGTGTAAGCTTTACTGTACAATTCATATTTACATATTATACATTTGCCATCAAATGATGCTCTCTCATTCTTAGGTACAACTGAAGGACTCCACATGGGCTATTCCAAATTAATTCCTTATGCCACCTGGAAAGGCACACACAAGGGATCAGTACACCTTATTGCAGTAGACGTTTCATATATGGGAGTTTCCGTAACTTGACCCACCTGACACACTTTTTTCTGACACACTTATGAATTCGGAAACCTTAATGGAATAAATCTGTGAAGGGTTTCCGAATTCAAAGCAACTGAGGCACTGAAGTGTTTCATATAGAAGGCCTAAGGATGCAAATGAGGTATTGCCTTTGATTCCGTCAAGCGCTATTGCAAAGCATCATACAGCGCATGATGGAATCAATTGTAATACCTCATTTGCACCCTTGGAACTTCTATATGAAAAGTCTACCCATATTGCAGTTATGCTGGTGCTCCATGTGTGCGTTCCATAGACATATATTCAATTCATCTAGAATAAAATGTTACAGGGTGAGCCAAAAACACAAACCCATATTCCATATTTTAAACTACTGCAACTAAAACTTTTAAAATTCCCGGCATAGATGTACACCTGTTATATGTAGTTCAGAACCCCAAGCAAGTCTGGTTGTCATAGCATTTAGCTTGTAGACAATGCAGTAATAGGCTAATATTTTGTCATTTCAATACCCAGTTGAAATGCATCTTTTATGTCCGCATGCACAAAAAGTTAGACCAGGTTTAAAGTTAAACCTCGTCCAAGTCAAAATAAGTTGTGTTCAAAATTGACAGTTACTCACAATTTCTTCACAAAGTAGCAAATTTTAAAGATTAATATGCAAATTCAAAATAAATCATCAAGTGAGCGCAACAACGTCATATGTGCAATAGCTGTCATTTGTCAAAAATTCCTATCAAACATACAATTAAGCTAAAAAAAGTTTGTCTCAGAAGAAAAAATGCAAATGCAAAATGCACTTTTTTTTTAGAAAAATGCTAATGTGAAATGCAGGATTTTTTATTGCATTTTTGACCAACTTTTTTCATTTTTTCCTGAAAATTAAAAAATCTTTCAAGCGAGCACACAGATGAATCATACGGCAGCTATTGCACTTATGACCTTGTTGCACTCAGATGACAAAATCCATTGTGACCAATCAGTGGGTAGTACTCATGGGGTTAAATGATTTTGACCGAAGGGGTTCAGTCATATACTGCACCACCACTGTGCATTTGAAAAAACTGAACACCACTTTTAAAGCCACCATCTCTTTCGAATGACTCACTTTTTTCACTGAAATTTGCTAATAATTTGGGCATTTTGGCAACACCTGCCTTGTTTCACTTAAATTTTTCACAGGAAATATCTCAAAGGATTTTAGTTTGTTTTTGACTCTCCCTATAAATTATGATTTACCCCATTCACACTAGATAGACGTCTTGTTTTGATCACAGTTTACACTATTTATAGTAGGATTTTTTATTCCGTCAGTTCATTAAAAGTTTTGGGGCGTGTCGATGTTTAATTCGTTCTGAGAGGTTATACTTTACCCAATCAGTATAAAGAAATTTGATGTCACGATACCGGATAAGATTAAGGCCATAATTAAAAATGTCCCTTTTCTCATGAAGAAAATATTACAAAGCAAATGCACTGAATAAATTCCCCAACACAATTTGACAAAATCTGAAGCATCAGCATAAAAAACATGATACGAATAAATAATTATATCACCAATGTCCTTTACGTCACTAAGGAATACTAAAAAATCTAACACGTGTACATTTATTCCATCTTGTTTCAGAAATAATATTTGACAGATGGTCCCAATATAAGTAGTTTAGAGTTTGTCACTCATAACTATCCTCCTCTTCACCCAGCCTCAATGTTCATGACACTTTATCCCTTCTTTGATTGATGCCAAACAAGGAATCGATAGGGAGTGTGTCAAACTTTACGAAAAATCTATTCAATTTAATCTTGTATGAAGCCTTAACATATTCGATACAAAAAAGTTCATGTAAAATGGGGTTAAAGCATATATTCTGTTGAACAAAGTTGAGCATTTCAGCTGTTAGTTTTTGATCTCAACACATCACCCTCCAAATGAATTCTTACCATCGACAATAATAATACTGACAGGAATTAAAAAATCGAATATAGCATAAGTTAATGAGACAAAATGTAAGACATGGTTGTATGGATAGATTGCAGACCAGATATAGACCCAGGGAAACATCCCCAAGGGGAGCAATGAGGAGAACAAGTTGCCCCCCCCCCCCCCCCCCGGCTTGAAATAGTGGGACGATATGGACCAAAATATGCATTTCCATCCTAACTTCTTCAGGGGAATTTACACCAATTTCAGCCTAACATTTGGGACAAAATCTAACCCTTTGGAAATTCAGCAATTTTGCCACACTATGTGCTCATTTCATCAAGTTCACACTTATTGGGATCAAATTATCGAGATGACTTGCAAAGTTTCTTCTCTGAACGGGACGATTGGGAATTTTGGCAGTTATGCATTTCCCTTTAACCTCCCTCGGAGAGAAAAAAGTGCAGCTCATTTTACAAATTGTTTAACAGAATTAAAAATATGATCATTCTGCTCACATTTACCATTGAATTGAATATTTCGTTGTGATCAAAACATAAACTTCTATCTAACATGAATCAGAGATGTAACAGAGGAGTAGTCCCATTCCTAAAAATCAAAAATTTGAATCGAAATCCAAATTTTAGCGTAGCATCCAGTGAAACTCTGGGGAAACATATGTTTTATGCAAGTTAGGGGTACAAGGGACCCCTTCTCTAAAATAAATTGGTACTTATAACTTGGGTTTTTGATGCAGTTTACCTTTATCATTAACACTCGGTCTCTAGAAATTGAATTTTTTTTTTTATATATTTCCGGAAAAAGTTACATCTCTGATGAATAGGTGCTGAGAACAGGCGGTAATCTTTGAGGCAATTCCACACCACCACACACAGTCAAAGCAGTGACATAGGTGCTACAAAAAATTACCCATACAATTTATAATTAATACAAATTAAGTAGACTAACAATAATTGACTGACAGGGATGTTTTGAAACACAAAATCATATTTGATGGGTGAACGCAAAGTCTTTGGTCAGTTGATCTAAAAATCGTTCCTAGGTGACCTGTACCTTGAATTGGTTCCTAGATACAGTGAAAACATGGTAACAGGAATTTCACTATATGATGTGTGTGTGTGTCCCCCAAGGAAACATTCAAGGTCCACTGACACATGGTAATAGGAATTTGAAAACTCTTTTGTATTCTCACCACAGGCACCTGGTAAATAAAAGCATATAGCAGCTCTTATTTTACAACCTTCTTAATATGTTCACCAGACGTGTGTGTCCCAAGGAAACATTCAAGGTCCACTTGATTCATTATGATAATAACCAGTGCCGCCGAGAGAAATACACACAAGATTTATGCACAGTTGTGTGGTAATTGTTAGCAAACTATACCTGTGTTGGTAGGCCTAATGCTCAAAAGCTTGTATGTGTCATAAAAGAAGGGATTTTGTAATTAGATTCAGAGATCCCAATCCTGAATTCAACGGCAGTGCTGAAAATGTGAAATTTCTGTCTATCCATTTTGAAACAGCAATAGCAAAATGATCCTACTTGACCTGCGAACCAACGGGAACAGCTAATAACGTTGAGCCTGCGAGTGTTGACACATTTTTGGTGCTATTTCCCTGTTATTTCATATTGGAACGACATTTTTAGCAGCCGTTTAATTATTGGGATCCGATATTAATTAAACTAATTACAAAATTCCTGATCCGATATTAATTAAACTAATTAGAAAATTCCTGATCCGATATTAATTAAACTAATTACAAAATTCCTTCTTATGTGACACATAGAGAAGTACAAGCTTTACTTTCACACATATAATTTACAAGCCAATTACCAATGCAACTGTGCAAAAATCTCATTTTTTAAAAAATTGGGGGCACTCTTCAAAAAAAAAAAAAGGAGCCATTATTGCCTTAATAATTGATACTATTTTTCTGAATCTTTTTTTTTTAAATATTGACTATTTTTGTACAGGAGAAAACCTTGATCCAACCTGATCAACACTGTTACATTCCTAGGCTGGACTGACAAATAGTCAAAAATAGTTGTTTCCTTTAATCCTATTGAACCGATCCAGTTCGGAGTTGAGGAAATTTTAGGGTAAGGATCCTCACCTGTCCACAACTTGGAACATCTGCAGAAAAGTATTAAGGCCTTTCATACCTTTCAGGCCATAATGTACACTATACATACTATCAACATGAGCAGTAAATACATTACGACAGAAATCACATTTATTTTTAAATTTACAGCATTTGTGAAAAAGTAGAAATGTTATCAAATAATAATAAAATGACCTAATTTCTTTCAAGTGTTGCAACAAGTCACGACGCATGACTCAACCAAACTGACATGACATTTTCCTTCCCTCCAATAAAGGTGCATTTCATGATCCTAGCACCTTTGTTCTTGTTTATGGTTCACTAGATATCCTTGAGGATAAGTTATTTCCAAAATTTCAGTCGATAAGGAGAGTGCATTTTGATGATATGAGCAAATGTATGTATCACAGTGTACATCAAATTTGCACATAAGATTAAGCCAATGCTTTGGATGATATAAAAATCTCTAAATTTTTAGGCAAGTCAGGGGACAAGCTTATGGATCACGAAATTCTCCTTTAAGATTTACAGTGACTCAACATGACCTTATACTGTAAATAAGAAAATGACATGACTCAACCATAGAACTTTTTACTGACATGTCAAAACTCCTTACTTTTTTCCTATCTTAATTATGCACTATTTCACAAAAATAATCAACAGGGATATTCCACACTACAAGTATCAAATAAGAGTTAAGTATATTTAATTTTGGACAATTAAATCACACTCAAAATCAATTTACACCTACATATCTTTAATCTAGTTCATTAGAAAATAATTGTACCATATTTTTTGGGAGCAAGAATGAATAGGCCTTGTCCGTGTCCAAACTTTATTTGATTCGATAGTTTAGAATATCCCAGTCAATATGATTATACAAAGCAATGTCATTGTCTATCTATGCCGTGAGGGTCAGAACCTGAAAGGTCACGCCCAGGAAAGTAACAATTACTTAAGTACATTTCAAGCGCTATCCAGAGTGTGTTTGAAACCAATCCCATAATGCATTGCATTGTGCCTACTAAACACACGTCAGTACCACTGACTTTTACACATTGATAGCGGGTCTGAGTCCCCGATTGAAACAACAGGAAGTTGCTTTTCGCCTTAGCAATATGGCGGGAAACAATGCATACACCTGCTGGTGCAGATATTCCACACAGATGTTCTCAAAATTCCTTTAACTTGGACAATAAGGTGAAGCCACATTGTGCAGGGCAAAATGCAACTTCCTGTGGTTTCAATCTGCGGCTATTCAACGGTGCGTCAGCCCGCTATCCATGTGTCAGTGAGGTCAGTGGTCAGTAATTGGGGATAAAAAGTGTTTAAAAGTTTAAGAACTGTACGACATTTTATTATCATGCTGATAAACACTCCTTAATTATTCATATTTTGTAGGTTAAACTGAGTGTAAAAGTTTTTTGTGTTGAGAATAGGATTCTTGGTGATCACATGACCTTATTGAGGTGAAATTTCCCCAAACTGATGCATTATGGGATGGACTTTAATACATCCTCTAAGTGCTATCTAACCCCTGTTCGGAGCATAAACATAAGCTGTGAGCCTACATGAGAACCCACCGTTATAAACAAAACAAAATAAATCAATAAATATTTCTGTACGTAACTATAATCTGTTATTCTCTATGATAAATTAAAGTCTATTGAGCAAAAAATATCTTTTCAGATAAAAAAAGATGCTTGTTCTTTTATACAACAAAATTGTTTTAGCTTAAAAACCTGTTTTTGTTATTAGTATTTCATAATATTACGATAGGTTGGGGCATTAAGGCAGCCCACTTAGATCTGGTACTCAATCGGGATTTCCTAATACAGCGTTCACTGAACGCAGGTGCCATCTGTCGTTGCGGTTTGTGAATGGGAACAGAGGTCAAATGAGGTCACCATGGTAATATGAGGTCACCACCCAAGGACCAATGTATGCAATTGTCATGAAAATCAATCGACATATGTGAAAACACCAAGCAATTTGATAAACCTGACCATTTTGGGGTCATGATCTCTAGATGACCTTTGACCCCACTTGTGAGAGGTGTAACTGTGAGGCACTACCCAAGGACCATTTGAAATAGTTGGCCATTATGTTTAGGGTCAACCATTTGGGTTAACATATTTACCACAGACAGACACACACACACTACCAAAGCAATCTCTCAACTTGACCTCAGAGGACCTTTGACACTGGTATGTGACCTTTGACCTCATCAATATATGCAAACTCCCTTATTGCATCAAAGACCTAAACTTGATTGCAATTGGTCTTGACTTTTCAAATGGCACCAAAACTTTCACATCCAGACAGGCAGGTAGCAGTGATTAAGCACTATATAAAAACTGGTTATTATTATTATTACTGGTGTTTCCATGAACATTAGTTCAGGCGACAAAACACAAAACAAAAAATTAGAATCTCAGTGTGGACTGAATTGATTGAAAATATTTGCCTAGTGGCACCAGTCATCTTAATTTCTCACAGTATAAATAATTACACAAACTACTATTGTGCCTTATTCATCTCTCGAAAGTGCACTGCTTTTATAAACCTTAAATCCAATAAATTATTTGATTTTTTTTCCGCGAGTCTATCAATGACCTGCTATGCTTACCTCTCAAGTACATTCACACAACTTCACAATCCATAATTTTTCTACTGGGAGAATTAAAAAAAATAATATCTCCAGTAGAGAAATTTGTTTTTTACTATCTCAAGTTTGGTCAAGGTAAAGTGAAAGAAGCAACAAATTCTGACACAATTTTGAAAAATACAAGCAGCACTGGGTCATTTTCAATATCAACTTGTTTATCACTTGTGTTTGTTTCAAAGAATTTGTGAGCGATTCGCCGCTGTTGCTGTTCTGACGGTAATGGTCAGGCCTACAAAATCCCCAGGGAACCATGGGGACCGCAGGAGGGTCCCCAGAAACAAATTGAAAAAAAACTGCAGGACAAATTTTCAAAAGTAAGGAAAAATAAACAAAAAAACACCCTAAATTTATACAAAAAGGTTCAAATACAGGCCCAGATTGCACCAGAGTGTGTCAAAATACTGGGCCAACTGTAAGGACTTTGTGCTAAATGTGCTGTGATGTGCACTTCATGCACATATTTGACAGACAATTTTGCCCACTTCTTTTGAAGGTCCCAGGCAGACAGAAATTTTTTTGTAGGCCTGGTAATGGTGGCGCTGTTGATTGCTGTTGTTACTCGTGTAACAATTTATCACAATGGAAGTGTTTACATTTTTCTTGCTTTTGATACTTCCATTCATACCCACAATTTCTTTTGTTTAAAAAAAATACTCCAACAATTTACAATAAACTGACCAAGCAGATACAGGCAAAAAGAAGTCTGGAGCTAACTAGTTAGTGCAGTTTTAAAGGGGGATGTCCCGATTTAAGTATATAAAGTTTCCATCTTAATAGAAGGGCCTTCACCCCAAAAGTCCCATCTGTAAAGGGAGCGCACCACTAATGACTCTCCCATAGGAACACACGCATTTTTGTACGGGTTCCGGTTACACTAGACAACTCCCTGCAATACTTGAGGCATCGTGTTTGGTATCAAAATAAAGTTCTTTTTCTGAAGATTTTAGAAAATTTGCTTGCATACGGTGTTGACAATCTACTTTTCACGCTATTTTCACATTAAAAACGCAATAGCTAAATTTACCACCCTGCATCACTCATATCTAGGAATGACAACCCGTGCACACCCACAGCCATATCTTGGGTTTGCGATGAAGCCTGATTTTGTTTCTCAAGTTATGCAAAGTTGACATCAATTTCTATCGTCCATATGGATATCGTGTGATTTGTAGCTCCCGTTATGAAGAAATGACCAGTAGAATCTTGTCTAAGCCTTGCACTTTTTTAGCCGATTTGCGTTATTACATAAAACGTGGATGAATTAGTGGTGTGCCCCCTAAAGTTTCACGCCGATATTTCAATCCCTTTTTATGTGAGGGCTAAAAATGCAATTTTATAAGCCCCATAAATAGGGCACATTTTCGCTCACAACATCTAGACCAAACATCCTTTTGCCCTAAGATTTCACAGGGTAAATGAGAAAAATAGCTTTTTTCAGATACCAAAATTTTGACCACTTCCGGTAAAAATCTGGGGTTCTGCGGATGACCCTATTAGCAATCAGACCACAGCCCTTTAAAGGTGCAACGAGAGATTTTGAGGCACCCAAATATTGTGTCATAATAGTAATTTCATATAGATTAGACACTCAATAGATTTCTTGCCTTGTATTTCACTACAGAAATGTCTTAAAAGAGAGAAAAAGGCGATTTGGATTTGCTTGTATTTCAATGTAAAACATAGGCTGAATTTCATATTTGCTCCCACACGAAATTAAAAATTTCACAATTTTTGTACCAAAGAAACATTTCTCCCCCAATAGGGGGATGGCTCCAGAAATCATGATGGAATATGCCACCTGCAACACTCCAGAGCAGCTGTACTATTGCAGAAGGCTTTGTATGACCCATTAGTAAATCCATGTCATTTAATTGGATTATAGTTCACATCATTCAATAAATGATGTTTTGCATGCTTATGTCAGTATGTGTATTTTTGTTTGATTGGGTGTGCATTTTTGTTCCATATTGTTTGTTCTATTACACGGCTTATGCGTCTTCACAAAACACAGGTCACCTAATACACGCACTTATACAGAACTTTGCCATGACAATGGTGCAGTATTATGATAAAAGCATTGGTGCTGAAGAAACTCTTGGAAATTTTGTACTTTCAGTAGACCATGTTGTAGACAGTGTTTGCGTGAGCGAATAATGGCACACAATCTTGTTTCAGTTTCTACATGATATTTTGCAGCAGGTTCTACTCAGAATTTCCACAGAGGTTTTGTTTGGACCAACTATCCCCTGTACCAGAGAATGTAAGTCAATCATCATTTAGCCTAGCCTAGGCTAGCCCGGTCTAGACCCAGGTTTTAGGCTAGGCTAAACCTAAGCCACGGTTAAGGCTAATCCAAGCTCAATGTTAAGAGCTTAATGACAAGGATCTACTTAAATGTTATACAAACAAATAATCAACGTTTTTCATTTCTGCAATGGAAAAAATATTTTCATTGAAAGATGAAATGTTCCATTCTGTCACATTTCCCATGGCACAGTCCATGGCTGCTGGTATTCTAAAAGGGAGTCTTAACTTTAAATGAATAGACCGTCTTTCCTTCAACATACTCTGAAATTGTGATGTAGTAGGTAAAAAAAATCCTCATGGATGGGTCAGAATGGTCCACCCATCCAAGGGGTATTTTCTCACCTCTTAAAATGACACTTTTCATCATACACTACATGTCAGCCTACCTCTGGGCTATATGAAGTACACAGTAGAGTTGAGAAAACCAACAGCTGCTACATTTTGTTCTCCTTTTGGGCAACCAAACACAACTAGAGACTAATAGACCATTTGCACGATCCCCATAATGCATCTCGTATTGTGCCCATTTCCATCCGGGAACTTGTA
Organism: Ophioderma brevispina; assembly: GCA_023653785.1. NCBI lineage: Eukaryota > Metazoa > Echinodermata > Ophiuroidea > Amphilepidida > Ophiodermatidae > Ophioderma > Ophioderma brevispina. The sequence goes on along the minus strand of JAMKCH010025008.1, from coordinate 15,591 downwards.
CTAGCCTCAAGTCAGCTAAAAATATACGATTACGAGCGTAATATCAGTACTAGAAAACTTAACCTATCTGTGACATAGCACGGTTGAACTGTATTCGTCTGGCAGGTGACAAATATGGCACGGTTACGATCGAAAATGCCACCTATTGTCATAAATTTCAACACCAGTGCCTCACTTGTTTTTTGTTCCTATGATATTATTCTACATTTCTGTAAGATTAACTTCATGTGAAAAGGTACTTTATATTGTAGTTTTAGGCACTGTCTGGCGATGCGAATGAACAACAGAATATTTTGTAAACATGAACTCCGGGACAAGTTCCCGGATGGAAATGGGCAGAATACGAGATGCATTTTGGGGATCGTGCAAATGGTCTATTGTGCTCAGAGAGCATGAATCCAGCCATTGCATATGGGCCCTGAGTCAGTGGTTTTTCTGACCAGAGCTAAGGAAATAAAGAAAACTAAATGAAGAAAAAAACAAAATGATCTGTAGATGTACATGGCCATTGACAAAACTGTAAACCATCTGTCATCTGATGACTGTTAGCAGACGACAGATGGAAACTGACTGGCGATTCAATCCCAGAATGCTTTGCAAGTTTGATTATTGGCAATTTTGGACATTTTTTATCTAAATGACCACTTGCTGAAGACTGATTCAAAATCTGTGTACACCCCATCTGTGTACACTGGCCGTTGATGATACACATCCTTATTTGAACTTGGAGAAGGCGGCTTTGTTAGATTTTGGCCAATATGACCACTAGATGACCACAAACTACAGGGATGCAAATTCGCCAGAGTTGCGAGAATCAAATTTACTTAAAATGACAACACTTAATACATGATTGAATGGGGAAAATTGATTCTCATACATGGATGCTACGAGAATCCCTGCGAGAATCGATTCTGTGATTCTCGTCGAATTTGCATCACTGAACTATGTCCACCGTATAGAGCTTGGACAGGTGGTTCTTATGACAGCATTTGGCTAAAATCGGCACAAGCGTTTGGCACTAGTAGCATTTTGAAGCAACCAAAAGTCTGTCGGAAAGAACAAGAAGAATCACTCGAATACAAGACCTAGGCGTAATTCAATCACCATGTTCTAGAGCCCTCCCAAAGTTGCTGTCTACAGAGAAGCAAAAAATGTCTTCCTATATTGATACACTAGGTAGGTCCACACATTAGTCCATTCTGAGCTAGATCAACTCCTCAAGGCTTCTAATCTGGCTTGCATGTCCTCCACCTCTTCCTCTTCTTCGTCTGATTCCACTGCTGCTGAAGCGCCAACGGGTGTCGGTAATTCGTCGGTGACTGCTGAGGGCGCCTCACCGAGAGCACCTGAATGAAACAAATACAACACATCCATAATATTATGATTAATATTTCATTAAGGAATAAGTATCACATATTGTATCAACCCCAGATAAAGCTGTTCTACTTGTGGGACCAGAGGTCTATTTAATTTGTCCAAGTCTTTCACTATGAGCTAGTAAAATCTCAAATCCCTTGGCACAGTTCAGTAGCTTCATTCACCAATGTATTTAGAAAATACACCCCCTGGTTTTATGATACCCAGATTACACAAGGTCAGTTCATGTCAATGTATGTACAAGTACAACCCAATGAACTGTGTCCTTGGTGGATGAGCGTATTGTAACTCATACTGTTTATGCTACACAATCTTCCTTGAATTTATTTGCAAGAGTCTAATCCTCAAATAGTGTTACAAAATTAAGTTAAGCCCTGTTGTGACAAAATCCACACATTACTTGGGCATACACAAACCCAAGCCACAATTTAAATTTGTGAACAACCTCAAATCCAATTGTTAGTTCTTTTGAGCCAGTATTTCCCAACCTGTAGGGGCTCGGGGTCGCAGCTTTTAAGAATGGGTCGCAGAGCTAGCTTTGTAAAAAAAAATCTGGTCATAAAATTCAGAAAACCAGTCACAAAAAATAAACGTGTTGCTCAACTAAAAAGGACCAGTACACAAACCTCAGTCTCCTGATGTCAAACAAACAAATTGATCAGCATTTGACAGTCGATTGGACTCGATGTTGGCTAGTTAAAGCAATATTAGCACATTTTTGAAGAGTGCCCCCAATTTTCAAAATTTGATATTTTTGCACAGCTATGTTGGTAATTGTCTAGAAAACTCGTTCGTTCGTTCGTGTCCACAAGTCATTCGTAATGGCTTGTGGTGGTGTCAGGATTTGTTCAACTGTGTAAGCTGATCCGGGGCCGCGTGTATCTATGATACGGACGCTCCTAACATGGCCCGCATTTTTTTGAAACTGGGGGCGGATTGGGAACAGTCAGGGGTTTACACCCTACTCTTATTCGACACTGACTGCGATGTACATGTACAGTTGTGACTCTCTGTACACGGGACCGACGGCTTAACGTCCCCTCCGAAGGACGGGACGCTTTCTCCCACATGAAAACTACACCTGCGGAACGAGAATGCTCAACAAAATGCGTATTTATCATAAAATGAAGAGAATTTGTAATTAGAATTGGGATATCCCAGATTTGTAGAACGGCCGAGCTGAAAATGACTACGTTATGTCCGTCCATGATTGGAAATAGTGTCACCTCAAAAAATGACCTCTAACCTGACTTGCCTGAACCAATTAAAAACAACTAATAGATGAGCGTAGATACGTACATGGTGCTATTTCCTGGCTCTATTTCTATATGTAAGGCCGTTTCCAGCAGCCGTTGAATTATTATCGGTATTTCACAATAGTAATTATTTCTAGTTAAAAAAGTCCTTCATTTGCGCCACATAGACATTGTAGAGTTAACCAATTCACAGGAAGTTTACTGAGTCAGTAGTTACCATGCAAACCGTGTAAAATCTCAAATTTTTTGAAATATTGGGGAGCGGGCTCTCTTCAAAAAATGTGCTAATATGCTTTAACAAGACAAACATGTTTTGGGGTCGGTCACTTCAAGGTTATCATTTAGAAATGGGGTCGTGGGGTCAAGGATTGGGGAAAACCCGTTCTGAGCTCTAACTGCCTGTGATTTCAAACAAGATTTTGTCCACTTCTTCCTGCGCTGCGTCACCAATTCCTCATGGTCATCCGCGATCAAGGTGTCTTCCAACATCTCCTCTATGATACCAGCTGTAGGAAACGATACAGTAATATAGGATACATGGGTTGTAATTGTTTTGATTCACAGTAATGAAGATTAAAAATAATACGCACGGGTACAATTTGAAAAGGGGGGAAAAAGAGGATCCTCAAAAGAGTAATTGGATTGTTATACAAAGCTGAAAAGGTTGATGACAATTACAAAGCCCTCTATAAAAATACTGCAGGGTAGTATGTATAACCCCCCCCCCTCGCGACATCCCCCTGGGAAGATGACAGTCTGGAAAATGACATCAGATGACCTTTTGACCTTGGTCCATGACCTCCTTATACCATCACATATGAAGGAAAAAGGGGGGAACCACTATTGTCACATAACCCCCAAATCTGGTTTAATTTAAATCCGGACTTCAAAACTTTTCGAAGAGACACAAAAACGAAAAACCAAACCAAAAAGGGAACACCACAAACATACACATACATTACAGGACATGCGCACCCCTCGCAATATCCCTCTCTGCTTTCAAGCCAGGGGGGATTAAAAAACGGTCCAAGTAGTAGTAAGTAGTAGTAAAACCAAAGTTTTAAATCCGGTTTGTCCCCGTTTCAACGGGGGTGAGACGGATCACCTCCACATCGTAGCACATTCGCCCCTACTCCCTCCTTCCACTTCACCCGATTCGGTGCATCCCCCATCCTCAACCCAACCCTCCTTACTATCCTTCCACTTGCTTCCTCATGTCCCTTGGATCGGCCACTTGCTTCCTCAAACCACCCACCTCGAACTCAAAAAGCCCCTTTAAAAAACATGCTCCTCATCACTTCTAGCACGTGCCCATACAATCTTACACCATTCGCCTTTGCCAGTCGGTCAGCCGCATTTCCAAACCCACATCTGCATCAAATCCTAAAGTCTTCTTAAGGGGGGGGAATCTATAGTTCAAAGTCTTGTGATTTAAGATTTGCAATTGTCTTAATTTGGTTACATGCTACAATGTTCTATTTTTTTGAGCCTTTATTTCCTTTGATTTGGTGATGAAATAAAAAAATCGAGACATTCCGTTCCCATTTTATGATCAATAAAGTTCAATCCGTATTGCGCAAACATAATTGCTAATGGTGTTTAGTGTTTTCAAGCAGCTATATTATTTATGTATTTTATTGTTTTTCACCCTGCAATATTAAGACAAATGACAAAATAAATTAATTCTAGCCTACAACAGTGAATATTTATAGAAATTTTGTAATTATAATTTACTATAATTCATGGCAATTTACTAAATTGAAGTTTTAGTTTAAAAGGAACAAAATATTACAATTAGCATAATTAAACTAATTAGCGTTTCTTGATTCATTAACAGTCCCATAACTTTTTTTCGCTTGTGAAAAGTGGCTCCGAAAAAAAAAGCAGGTTCTGGTAGAGCTTTTGACTTCAATTTTGGACCAACAGTATTCACGATATGTATTACAACCTAATGGGGCATTTTGTGGAGAATTTCTCTTTAGGTTTTATCTTTATGAGGGGTCAAAGGGTCACACCAGCATGAAAATTTAAAAATCATGGATCGGTTGCTATGGCAACAGAAAATCAAATTACAAAAAATTCTTCATTAGGTTGCACCTACTAGACCTACTAACACATGTTTTTAAGTCTTATTATTACCAGTATTACAAGTATTGAAAATGAGGAGCACACTTTTGTATTTCAATGAAGCCCAAATTGAACGTTTGTGACTTTGACCTTGTGTAACAGCACAGAAGGAACTTCAAACTCTGGAAATGATTACTTTGAAAGGCGTACTTATTTCTGGAATATTTTTTCATATATGGACTCAGGTATTAATCATGACGTACATGTGCTCTTAGAGCATATTGGTAACTAGACACTCATTTTGACACTAGATTCTCCCTTCTTAAATCCATCAATTTCACACCACAAATTGCTCCCTCAACTCTCTTCTTGCATCTTCCACACAAACAAAGTCATTGCCAAAATTGGGGTCACTCTCTTCAACTTTTGTGCATTACTCACATGAATCCATTTCCCAAATTTCTAACAACACACTGAATTTGCCTACCTCTTTCCAATTATCACAGGGTCTCCAACTTATCACTAACCCTCCCCCGCTCCCCATCACCATCACTTTAGTCTCCCAAGGTGTACCTGAAGCCTATTCTCGCAAAATGCCTTCTCCCTCCGAACTTATCCCTTCAAAACCCTCCATTGTCTCACACATTAAAATAAATCATTCAGATAAGCATTTCTCACTCATCAACTGCTTTTCACTCTCCTAGACACATCTCAACCACAATTGCAAACATCAACAACGGCGACAGGCACAGAAGAAACCCTGCTGCACACCCCACCTTCAATCAAAATTCCTCAGACAACTCAGAACCTACTCTAACTCGGTGCTTTGCTCCTTCATACAGACTCATCACCGTGTTCTTCTAACAATCACTTCTGGTATACCCCTCTTTCCTCATGCCCACTCCATATCATGTCATCGGTGCTCTATCAAAGGCCTTCTCCAGGTCACCAAAAAATACAGCTTCTTCCCTTTTGCTCGTTATTCCTTCTTGCATCCTAATCAAAATGAACACTGCATATCTATCGTTCCCTTCCCTGGCATAAAACAAAGGCATCTCATCCACTTTCAATCCTCGAATTCGAATTTCTCTAGTACCTCTCTACAATTTTCATCGCATTGCTCCAACAACTTCACCACCCCTGAGCCACCACAGCTCATGCATCCCTTTGGCCCTTAAAATTGGAACTAACACACTCACACAGCCCACTCCACCGCGCATCCATCCTCCATTCTAACACCCCTCTGACACAACTCCTCATCACACCAATCCCTAATCTATCCACTTGCAATTATCATCTCAACACTCACTTCCGAGGGTCCAGCAGCCTTTCCTGTTTTCATTGCCCAATTGATTTACCACTTCTTCCCGACTGACTCCCTCAACTGGCCCCTTCACCAAATCCGCCTCCACCCTTCTGATCCCATTCATTCTCCTATTAACATGACTCTCTCCATATGCGCTTTCCAGACCCTGCCTCTATTTTTTTTTTTTCTCACTTTGAAGTTCAACTTTCAGTCACTTACTCTCATACATCTTACCCTTGAACATCTCTTCATTCCTTTTTCATTGCCTTTACTAACTTATAACCGTTTGGGTTCTCGCTCAACTCATTCACCCCCTCCTCAGCATCCTCCTATAACCCTCCCAACCACTTTCTTTGCTCGGCTTACTCAATCTCTTATACCTCACTTTATTCTCTTCTGTCCATTTTCTCATTTCATTATACGCATCCTTCTTTATCCCTATCGCCTCCTTCACCTCATAATTCCACCACCCCGTATCATTCCTGTCTCTCCTCCCTTCTTTTCCCACACACTTCATCACACGCCTGTAACACCCCTTCCTTAAAACACCCCCACAGATCGGACACATTATCCCCCACAAGCTCACCCACTCTCATCTCAAAATTCTTTCTTGTCTCTTCTTCTTTCAGCTTCCATACTTTCCTCCTCACATGCACTACCTTCCTCACCACAAGTAAATTGGGGAAATTACCTTTACCCACAGAACTCTTAATAAAGTCCAACATTCATGCCTATTTAGTCTACTTCAATTAGACCTGTTCTATCTATAGCCCCAATCAACAAAAGAGGGCACCCTGGTATTATACTGTTTGTCGCCCAGTGATGGCTCACCACAGAGAAAAAGGGTCTACAAGTTTTGAAAACTGACCCTATGACCTCACTATAGTTACACAGGTATTCATCTAAAAATTGGGAAGAATGCATTATTAGCTGAATCTGTGCAGGAGGCCCAATACTGACCAAGAGTGATCAATAGTATTGCGTATTAATCATGCACTGCCCATGACAAGTATGTGATTGAATACGGGCCAGACAGGCTGGCACCTCCGTTGGCAGACATTAAAGTGGCATTTCGTGATCCACAACCTCGTCCCCCGACTTACCTAAAAAAAAGTAGAGATTTTTTATATCATCTGAACTGTTAGCCTTAGTAATCCATGTGTACCTAATCTTACATGCAAATTCGGTCGTATCTGTAAGAAATTTGCCATTTTGTATTTTCTGTCCGTAAACGGACAGAAATTACAGCACAGTGGCCTATGGGACCGTGGGAAATGAGCAATTGCTCATAACGCAAACCGCAAGATCGGGATCAACTCAATTTTTTTGAATAAGCTTTTCTCAAGGATATCTAGTGAATCACAAATAAAACAGGAGGTGCTGGAATCACGAAATACACCTTTAACCACTAAAGAGAAACATCATAGTCATCTCATGAGTGCATAGTTCACTTTCTGATCCAGAAACAAGTAGACCTACTTTTAACAACAGGATTGAAAAGTTTTTCCCAGAGCTTGAGAAAGAAATCAAGAGACAGGTTTTAAAGAAGGTCTCCGAAGCAGACTGATACCTATTGTGTTTTTGCCTATTGTGCAGTGTTGGGTATATACAATGCTACTGCATTAATAAAAGCCTAGAGGTCGGACGACCATCTTGATTTAATGAGCTCACTGGTAGACGCTTAAATGAGTACCGCCCAAGTCCATTATACCTAAAACTTACAGCATGGAAAAATGCACTTTCTTGTTGATTTTGCTAGGCGATCCTCAAGTTATAAAGTGATCCTTAGATATCCAAGAACATTGTCACGCATGTTGTTTGTTCAGAAAATTTACCGTCGCAAAGATCAGGCACAATGTTTTTTGCAGATTTTCAATATGGCTCCCCAAATAGCGTGGGCAATAGTAGGTTCATAGTTGCTATGATGAGTGTGATGTATTCAACACAACAGTAGTGCACAATTCTAATATTTTTATTAATATGGAACTTTGACTTTGGTAGGTGCAAAATGGCGTCCGTCAACTCACTCGTTTGTATATTGGTAATCAGCGAAAATAAGTGTGTTTGTGCCCATTCTTAAGAATTAACCGGGAACGGTCCAGAGGCCTTGGTGTAAATAACACGATCATTCAACCACACACATCATCTGGGTTCAGAAGCAATAAGTAAATTCAAACAGTGCAGGTAATTGTGTCACTCTATGTGAGAGTATCTTACAAAGCAAAAACAAATCTTAAAGGTGCAAAGAGAGATTTCACATATCAGGTCTCCCAAAAAATATTTAAAATTCTGATTTTTGCATTGATGTACAGCTTTCCATCAAAAATACCCCCACCTGAAAGGACTAAGCTGAGAAATATTTCTTTGGTACAAAAAATGTGAAATTTCTATTTTTGTATAGGAGCAAATACTAAAATCAGCCTATGTTTTATATTGAAATATGGGGAAATAAAACACACCTTTTGTTTTCACTTTCAAGGCATTTCTGTAGCTAAATACAAAAATTGTATTGGGGGTCTAATCTATATGAAATAACTACATTGACATGACACAATATATGGACGACTCAAAAATCTCTTGTTGCACCTTTAATCTAGACAGAGCTTTCTATCCACTAACCTTCATCATTTCTTTGGACATTTCCATCATGGTTGTCTGTAATTCCGGTATCTTTACCAAGGACTGCATGGATTTCATAACCTCTGTGCTCTTCTGTAGTGCACCGGTTACCCTTAATACAGCTGAAATGAAAAGAGGGAAAAATATTGTTTGCAAAGCTGTTTGAAAATCTCATTTATTATGACAAAACCAGAACAAAACAAGAAATATAAACGGCAACACACTTTTGACAACTAATTTGGATTACTTGTACCACTGACTTCATCCTGTGTAAAATTTACAAAATTTCATTGTGAGCAAATAAAATTTTTCGTTAAATCTAGTTTAACGTCTCTCTATGGAGAATTGGCATATAGAGGGCACTATAACGTACAAATCATAACCTTTGTAGGCCTATAGCCGGGAGCGGGCTGACGTCACATCGCAGTGAAAACAAAGGGGAAGCCTGGGGAATCTCCGAATCGCGGTGAAAACAAACTGCACAAATTGCGTCTTTAAGTCAACTGCACATCGTATGACACTATGCGTGCAGTGCGCATCGAATTACGCACGTTGCTGCCATGCCGTTTCCATGCAGATTTTGTTGAACTCCCGGATGTCCGCTCCTGGCTATATGGCAACATTCCCGCAAATAGATTTGTTCTGATTTTTGCAGAGGCAATAGCTCTTGCATGTCCCTACTTATATCAGTTGTCAAATTGTGTCGCCACTGCTTAAAATTTCTCTAAAAATAAAAGACACGATTTGCATGGGGTCAAACGGCTGTGTATGATTACAAATATTAGAGACTGATTCAGAGATTTTGAAATATATAATTTTTTGTGCAGTAATTAAAAACAGTCATCTAGAACTAAAGATAGACAAGTAACCTAAAATGCTTAATTCGAAAGTTACAGATGAAGCGGATTTTTCGTTTTCATGCAGTAAATATTTATGCACAGTGTAACAGTGCCATAGGATACCATGTATAACGAAAATTCCGGATCCGGAATTTTATAACAAAGTTGTGATTTTCTATATGAAGGATTTCATTTTTAGCTTAGTTATTTCACACAGTGATTAGTGTATGGACAAGCATTATGCATATTAAAAAAAAACACGATTTGTTTGAAAAATGAGTGCGCCCTCATCGGGAAATCCCTGAGTCAGCCTTTAAGTCCCTATCAGTTGCAATTTGAACAGTCGTTTCATTCCAATCACATTGTTTGACACCTGTACACAAACCAGGGAATGGAAAATATACACAAATAAACAGAGGTGATAAGTTAATTATCACCTGAGACAGACAAGGCTTAGTCATAAACCAGAGGGTGTTTTGAGTCAATCCCACAATGCACCAGTTTTGGGAATTTTCACCTCAATAGGGTCATGTGATCACATAAAAATCCTATTCTTAACACATAAAAACCTTGACTTTAGTGCTCGTTTTATCCCACAAAGCGTTAGTACTTAGGGAATTTTTTTGCATGATTATGAAATTTCTTGTGGTTCTTAAACTTTTGGATCACTTTTTATCCTAAGTACTGACATGTGTTTAGTACAGTACAGTACAGTATAGGCACATTGCTATGCATCATGGGATTGATTCAAAACACCCTCTGGTCACAAACCAAATCTGGTGCAACAATTTACTTGCCCGGCTCCTGATCTAGAAACAGTTAGGGATGACCTTGTACACTTATCAAGCAATTTGGTTTGGTAGAGCAAAGTTTGTGCCAATTACACCAAATACACCCAATCATGCTGTTTACTTCAATTACAAAATCGATTACTGCCAACAAATACTTACAGGCATTTCACTGGACTGTTCAGTGTTGAATTAGTTCAAACAAATTAGGGGTTCACTCATGGATTTTCATGAGTAAACGCTTGTTTTGGCCCGAGGGCAGGCCGGCGCCGGACGTCGTGAAGCGACCCCGATGGCCTGCCCGAGGGCCAAAACAAGCGTTTACTCAGGAAAATCCATGAGTGAACCCGTTCACACATCATTATTTTGTATGTTTGTACCTTAAATCCTCCAAAATCAGCTGCAAAGTCACTATTTTCATGTCATGTTTTTGTCTTCTTCACACTTGAGAAAACAGCACGATCGATGTATCAAATGGGATGTTCCATTACAGAATAGGGGTGTGCTTCGAATGTGCACTAACATGCAAAATATTTGAAAGCATGTTTTGTGTTTTATTCAACACATATTTCGAAAAATACATTTTTTTAAAATTAATAGTCAAGTATATTGGGCTTCAATTATTTTTTATTTTGAGGCAATAATAGCCGTAGCAACCATGCTCATTTACCCGTCTACCTCTTTCTACATGCCTACCCCAAAAGTGATCAGAAATCGATTACTGCAGGGCATTAAACATTGTTTATCACTGGCTCTCAACCAATCACAAACACGGAAATCTCCTAATGATGTGTGAAAAAAACTTTAATTGATGATCTAGTATACAAATATTGACTGCTCATGAAGGAAGAAATCTACTGCCCTAAGGTGATGTGAAAACTGAACTTACTGAAGGCCTACTATTTTTCACAAGGTGGCCCACGGAAAATAGTAGGCTTTTGTTCTGGGATGGGGGTACTCGCCTTTATTTTGGGTAGGTATGTGCCATCTGGATTTCAAAAATAGAGGCCCTGGAACTGATTTGAGGACCAAAACAATGGGGTCTCAGGAGCTACTTTTTTCTGAAAATTTTGAAAATAAGCTGTGACTTACCTCAATTTCCAGCTGCTTTTTGAGGTGTTTTGAAGAAAATTTGGTTGGGTACGGCTTTGGACATGAAAAGTAGGGTCTCTGGAAATGAAATGGTCCTAAAATTGGGGTCACCAGAACTGAATTAGAGATTGAAAATGAGGGTCTTATCGTAGTACATACCCATACTACCTCCCAATGTGAGAACCCCCTGTGGTCTTTGGTCTCCACAAGGCCCCCAAAGGCCCTCTGAAAAATAGTTGGCCTTTAGGTTTCGGTCTCCATGTCATCGAGGGGCCATAGGTTTCACCATTCCTCAAATCTAGAGCAGTCAATATTTATTTATACACCTCACACATAGATTTTTGGCATCTGACACTCTAAGATGTGCGCATGATCTGACATGCTAAACCACCTAGGGCTATGTCAGGTCCAGTAAGCATAGGCCATATGAATGGGGCTTAACCGTAAATTACGACTACCTACCAGCATGGTCTTGCTGTAGTAAGCACAGTCTGACTGGGCTGAAGCATAAAATCGCGACAGTAGAGTATCTAGTTCAGAATTCAGCAACCCTTCTACAGAGGTCATACACATGTTCTCAATTGCCGAGAGATACTCCTTAAAAACGCCCCACTGCATATTTGATCTGCTTCTTAGTATTTTGGCTATCCGCATGAGAAATTATTTTCAAGAGATCGGCATCAGTTGCTAACTCAAAGCGAGTTGGAACAGGCACCTCAGATTGTGCAAATTTTGAGTCAGCCATTGTGAATTTGCGTCCTTCTGTCGTCTGCACAAGTTAGCTCAGTGTTATTTGCCGTGTGAAAACTGCACTGCCTCTTACAAAGCCGGACTCTCAACACTCACAGAGTTACATGTCAATACACAACAAAACCCTGTGTCTGCACGAGAGAGTATAGAAGAAAAGCTAGGCTACTATTGCACCGATGATTGTCAAACTTTTAACCGGGAATAGTAATCCATGAAATAGGTAAACATATTCTGTGTCACATATCCATTTAAAGGTGCAACAAGAGATTTCACATATCAGGTGTCCCCCCAAAAATTGAAAGTACTGATTTTTGCCCTGATGTAAAGTTTTCCATCAAAAATATCCCTATCTGAAAGGATTAAGCTGAGAAAAGTTTCTTTGGTTCAAAATTGTGAAATTTCTAATTTCGTGTAGGAGCAAATACAAAATTCAGCCTATGTTTTCTATTGAAATATAAGCAAATTAAAATCACCTTTTAATCTCTCTCTTTAAGCCTTTTCTGGTGCCAAATACAAGGTAAGAAAGCTACTGAGTGTCTAATCTATATGAAATTACACTTATGACACAATATTTGGGTGCCTCCAAATCATATGCCAAGAATCTGTGCCAAATATAATATCGTCGGGTGTATTACATAGTGACGGATGTTAAACAAAATACAAATTTTTGTTTCTGAGAAAATCGCATTTGAAAAATCGCGAACTCTAGAGGGTCCGTACACATCCCCACATACGATCCAAACAATCAAATCCGAATAAAAAACGAAATTAACAACTGGAAATTTATTTTAGCTAATATTCATGAATTCTTACTTGATAAAATGGATGCAATACATTGGAAAAGTTAACCAAAAAATACGGAAATCGGCGATTATGTTCATGACATAGTGACGGATGTTGAATTTTCCTTATACTAAAGCGTTATTCAGCATCCGTCAGTATGGAAACAACAATCGGCGTTTTCTGAACATCCGCCAAACCAACGTCCATCATCGCGAATTTGCTCAATTTAGTTTATTACATAATGACGGATGTTGAGTGGATTGCCGCGATTCACAACTTTGAACTGTAAATATAATATAAATTTCTACTAATATCGATAATTATAAATTAATTACATATTTTACTTGTGTCAGTTATAAATTTAAGATGAGAATATTTACTACCAAAAGTATTTAAAAAGCCTTGGTGGGAAATCAAGTACAGTATACACTTCTTTGACAGAGGATTCAACATCCGTCACTATGTAATACACCAAAGTCTCTGTTATGCAACATACGTCAAAATTGCAAAATTTCTAATTAAGATTATTAATTAATGAAGTAATTGCAAGGTTCGGCACTTGGCATGTTTGAAGATTTTGGTATTTAGTACCATTTCCCTTAATTTCGTAAAAATGATAAAAATTCAACATCCGTCACTATGTAATATGTGATATATGATAGATGTCATTAATTTAATCTTCCAGGATATTGTTTTTTGACAGCATATTGTTTTTTATTGACAAGGCTACAACTTCATCCTGTATCTGCTTGGATTGGCTAATTAGATTATCATATTATATCCACTTCAATAACCAATTGAAATGCAGCTTCCCCACCATTCTTACCATGTTTCTGATTGGCTAAAAAAAATCACAAAAGCTCCATGTAACCAATCAGCAGTGACTACTCATGGGGCTAATCATACCCTGTTCTTTATTGGCGAGTTCTACATGTAACAAATTCTTTTTATTTTTGGCCTTAATGCTTTCTTTAGTGTAGGCCACAAATAAAAAGAATTTGTTTCCTGTAATTTTTATTACTCACAAAGCTGGTTCTTCATCTGCATGCCACTGAGCTCATCTGTGCTTTGGAGGTGTGCAGTCTGTTGACAGCTTTTTTGGAGTTGACGATTTCTTTGGCGAGGACGAGACACACGTCTTTCTGATTTTTCTTGGCTGCATCCTTCAGCGACCTTTTGACCTTTTCCTGTTCTCTTTCTATTGCTGTGAAAGAAATGGGTGACTAACAATTTAGAAACAATAAGGACAAATCCTAGCTCCCATGTGAATTAGTAAAAAGTCCTGCATTTATTTTCCAAAATTTCAGATATTTAAGAATTAAAGGTGCTTGTTCCGATCGTCTTGGGGACCCCCCTGATTTACCCGGAAGTAGTATCAATTTTGATATCAGATGAAGGCCGTATTTTTCTCATTGTCGTCCAGAAAATTCATTTTCTTTCTCAAGATACAGATAAAAAAGTACCGTTTTTATGGTTGACCATCAATATTAGCACAGCAGTGAATAAGGCATTGCACTGTGCATTATATCGCGTCTAGCATCAAAACTGCAAGTTTGTTTCCCACGGTACTTGATGGCCAGAGTGTACAAGTGTCAGGTTCTCATTTCAAGTAGAGAACATGATAGACAAAAATCAGTGTAAGCACCTTTAAGTTGGTAATTCTGTACTGAAACAGTGACGTGTGTTTATTGGCATGTAAGGATTGTAAATCCTTCCCAATTTCTTTGTTTGTGTCATCTTTCATGTGTTATACTTACACCGTATCTGTCTGTCAATGCCTCGTCCCTCTTTGTTGAGGTTCCTGGTTATTTCTTGCACCTGAAATAAGAAAGCAAAAGAAACACTTGAGCTCAGTATGCATGTGAATGTGATTACACATGGCTTTCCCCTTCCGTTACAAAAAAAATGCTATGCTCTGGCAACATCATTTCTGTGGTGCCGAGGGTTTTAGGCTTTAACCAGTGATTTACCAGACAATGGCGGCCAAGCCTCTTTGACGTATAAGGTCATATCAAACTACTTTTTACACAAGGGAGACTAATCAAGTTTTCATCATTGCACATATCCCGAAATTCACCATGTTCCGTTTATAGCACTTCGCACATTACAGGGTTGGCGAGGGTATTTCTAAGGTATTTTGGGATACTCGCGCAAATCAGTGTGATAGGTGTATGTGAACCTCGTGTAAACCAATTGACCAAAACGAAATCGCTGCTTCATCAAACTCTACGCAGAATAAGAAATCATTCTTACTTACATGTTATTAAAGGGATTAGCAGCGATTTGCTTAATCCAAAACATCGAAAAAATCATCAAAATTCATATTTTTATATTTTTGTTACTGGCATGGATATGCATGCGAAAATAACCTGCAAGTGGTTGGCTTGAAATCTGTGTATTAAAGGCAAGGCAGTACTTTTTATCTGATTCTGTAATTTCTATACGTGCGTATCAAAATTCCGACTTGTGATCAAAAAAGCCTTTCCCAGTGAATATCACAGATTTTCAGCGTGATATTGTGTACCATGATCAGTTTGACCTCAAACACAAACATTATTGATCTTTGTTCATTCTGTACTGGTGTAAACCACAATGAGCTGTTTTCCCTCTCAGAAGTGAGAGGGGGACACACTAGCGATCGATACCTACCCTCCGCGACCTTACTTTTGCACAAATGTCTCATTTGGGCCCGACCAGAAACCTCTATACCACAT